>OOFE01036286.1:0-12412 GCA_900323365.1 Monocentris japonica | reverse complement strand
CAAACAGAAAGGGATAGGTACACATACTCACACACAGGCTCACAGCCACACTGACTCTCATAAAAAGACAACAAACCAGGCAAAACATTTTTTATCATATGCTTATAACTTATTGCTGTGCTCTGCACAGAAGAACCCAGGAGCGTGCCCCCCTGAACCCCCACCGACTGCGTTCAGGCTATGAGTACTCCCCTCCTCTCCATGTTCCCCAGCCTATCACGCAGCAGCAACGGTACCTGGCCGAGGGCACAGACTGGTGAGTCACTGCTGGAGATTAACGAGGGTCCTGCAGAGATTTCATCTCTCCACCTGTCTGTCTGTCAGCCTGCCTTGCATGGCTAGTGGTTTTGATTTAGGTGCCTGTCTGTCTGCCTGCAGGGATCTCAGTGTGGATGCTGGCCTCCCCCACCCCCAGTACCAGCTCCAGCAGCTTCCGCAGCACTATCAGCATTACCTGACCTCCCCCAGAATGCACCACTTCCCCAGGACTACGTCCTCTGCACAACTGGTATGTTGGTCACAGACTGTCCTGGCTGATGTCTTTGCTTGTTGTTGTTTTTTTAGTTTGTTTTATTATTATTATTGTTATTATCATTATAATTATTATTATTTGGTAGATTGGTTAATTGTTTAATTACTGGATTAACATTGCTATATTATAATTATACAGAGTTCTCTTTTGTTCTTGCCAGGTTGTGCATGAGATCAGAAACTACCCATACCCCCAGCTCCACTTGTTGGCACTGCAAAGTCTAAATCCTTCACGACATGCCACTGCTGTGCGAGAAAGCTATGAGGTAAACTTACCTCTGAGTAAAATGTACAAATCATTTGCACATTTATGAATGTATTTAAACTAGAGAACTTGAAGTTTATCATTTGGCTCTTCTGTTCCATTCTGTATCTCCTCCTTTTACTCAGGAGCTGTTGCAGCTGGAGGATCGGTTGGGTAGTGTCAGCAGAGGGGCTGTTCAGACAACCATAGAGAGATTCACCTTTCCACACAAATACAAAAAGGTAGAGGAGACAGTTATTGGATATTAGTAACACATCTATGGTCTATCATGGTCCTGCTGTCGTCATTCTGTTTTTTTTTATTCTATCTGGATGCAGATTTTTTCTTGCGTTTGGTGAAAATGAATGGGATATTTTTGGATCTTATTTGTCAGTTGTACTGTTGAAAATGGGTGAAATATATGAAAGTGTGAAAGTAATATGAAAGTAGGAAATGACATGATGCAGATATTACATGTTTTACTGAATTAAAAAAAAAATTTGTTAACAACCATGGTGCTGATGTTGCGTTATCAGTCACAAAGGGACAAATGCTGGAATGCTAAGTATGGCGAGTGAATTCTTTTTTTGTATTTTTTTCATTGCAGCTTGAAAATAATTTAATTTCAAAATGCTCTATTCTATTCTATTCTACTCTAGTCTGCTGATATATTAGTTAATGTCCATGTGTGCCCAAACGTTTTCACATCAAGGGCCACATAGGACATATCGTTGAAGGGCTACAGAACAAAAAATGTCCCAAGACATTAAGAAAGTTAAGACTTGCTCAGCAGAACAGAAATAACACTACACTAACAGCATTCATGTAACATTGGCCTGAAAGACCTCTTAACAACACTACAGTCTTTAAGAATCACTCAATGTAAAGTAAACACATTCATACAGACCAAATATATAATATTTTATCATTCCCTGGAACATTTTGAGGTTGGAAAAAAATTGTTGAGCTCAACTTTGGTTCATTCGCCCCCCTGCCGTGGAACCTTTGAGGCTTGTAAAGAACCATTAAAGAACCTAATTGTTAAGAGCACACTATGCTGGTTTGTACAACATGAGGGACACACTTTAAGTGCCAGGGCTCTGATGGCCCATTTGACCCCATCCTTTCTCTTTCTGCCATCTGATCGGTTAACAGAGAAAGCCCCTGGAGTTGAAGATTGGGGAGGAGGAGACAGATGTGGATGAGAAATGCACCATCTGTTTGTCCATGCTGGAGGATGGAGAGGATGTCAGGTAAGAAATACTCTTCAATACTGGCAAGCCCTATGTCCCCGAACTCCCACATGTTCTACTCTCTTCTTTTCTCCCAAGGAGATTTCAAAGGCAAAGGCCTACATGTGCATTTAAAATGAATGAATGAATAAGTGCAAAGGGGAAAAGAACAGCGCATTGGGATGAGGAAAAGGGTTGGTTGACAGCACATGGGGTCTCAGCTGCCTCAGATGGACATGGGATTGTTCAGTCAAGGCAAGAGAAGTAGGCTCTACATGCTAGAGAGGACAGAATTAACTCCCCGGTGTTGTCAGAAGTTACTTGCAAGCACATAACATTTGAGCCAGAGATTCATGCTTGCCAATGCATTGACCTTCTCTCTCTCTTTTGTCTAGGAGATTGCCATGCATGCACCTCTTCCACCAAGGTTGTGTGGACCAATGGCTGGCCACCAGCAGGAAGTGTCCTATCTGCCGAGTTGACATCGAAACACAGCTGAACCCTGACAGCTGATGAGCTGATGCAGACATTTAAACCCCTGTCAATCACCCCAGCGTGGTTCCTGCTTTCTTCCACCATGGCCTGCTGGCCCTCCCCCTAATGGGTGCTTTGCCAAATGTCTCCAGACTTCATGTGACATCATCACCCTTCTGACTCACGCTTTACTGAGCCAAGCCCGGATTACTAACTGCAGGAGAGGCTGCTGGAGACTGTCTCTCTATATATAGAAGCACATCCCTCTGGAAGCAAAAGACACGCAAATAAACACACATACATACTCTCATGTACACAGGGTTTACTTGTAGCTTGCTGGTTGTAAGTGGGGTGTTGTTACTGTTGTGGTGTCGTACTGTAGGTAGCCTGGGCTGTGTAGCATGTTCTTAAAGCCATGACTTAATGTCCTGAGAGTGGAAAACACATAACCCCACCTTGAGCTGGCTACTTTCTCTTTTTCTCTCCCTCTATATATATTTCTCTCTTTTTTAATATTCTGCCACACAAGAAAGCTTAGCAGAAAGTAAATGCTCTGCCGCCATGTTTACCTACAGATCATTTGTGGTAGTGGTAGAGTAGCAGTATCCAACAAGTGAGAGTTGGTGGTCTCTCACCTTTGTTAGGAGCGAGCACTAACTGAGTGTTTCATTCAGTCTCACCCAGCTTCTACGTTTTGCAATACAGCTGTACATTTACCTTGGGAGCGATGGTGTCATGTGAGTAGGTCTCCTTCACTGCTGTGAAACCAAGCCCAGTGATTGAGTTGTTGTGTGTCAAAAATGTACATCCACAGGTAAAAAGTGTTTTACCAAAATGCATTTTGTCATGGTGTAGCTTGACCTGATGCACAGGTTTATGTGTGTGCTCTGCCCTACCGTGTGGATTTACAGAGTATGTCTAACAAATGCGTGAATGTGTGTAAGAAATCCAAGTGCGAATTTGAGAGTGTTTCAAGGGTTCAAGGAAACACCTAGAAGTTACTGTAGTTAGGTGAATAACATGGCCACTGGAGTGCTTATACAATACAAAGCCAAATAAGGAATGAAAAAAAAAAAAAACCTACATGTAGTGAGGTGGGGCATTGTGGCTAAGGGAGGATTTAGCTGCCCTTGTACCATCCTCTCTGGCTGAACAGTGTACTACAATGCATGTTTTATTGTTGACTTGGGCTGTTAGCTTTGGTAGCGTTTCTTAAACTGAACAGGACGGTACAGAGTTGTCTGTGCATGACTTAGTTAATCTGAGCTGTGACTATCTTCTCAACACTAACAAACAAAAAAAACGAGCACGGTGTCAGTGGCTGTTTCCCTGACTTGTAGCGTGTGTTCATCCTGTCCCCTTGGTGGCAACGATGGAATCCTCTTGTGATGTTTACCATATTGCCTAAAGAACAAGCACATGTGATGATAGATATAGCAACAAAGTTTTTCTTTGGTATTGCATTTGCGTTGGTTTATATTTAGGTATAGAAACGCAGTGTTTAAGCAGAGTGAGGAGCTTGTGTATTAATCTTGTGTTTTTTGTGTGACAGATCTCCCCTCGTGGTTGCTATGCTGGTTGCTATGCTGTATTGCTAGAACAACGTGTAGGATGTTGCGTGATGGAGGCAGTATCCCTCTCACAGTGCACATGAGGGACCACAACAACGAGTTATGATAGCAAAACAACCGTCAAAACAATCAGTCATTTCAATACCACTGAGCCTCTTGTGAATGGATGCCTTTAGGACCCTAACTGTCCTATGCACTGAAATAGTCAAGGATTGGGACTAGCCCCAAAGACCCTAATAGCCTTGTGGACCAAGGGATCAATTAGCAAGGATTAAGATAGACCTTCTCCCTGTCTTGTGCACTGCCAGTGTTGACACTGCCTCCTCCTGTAGTGGAGTCGTCTGTGAGGAAGTTTTGATAGTTTACACAGGGTGTTGTCAGTTGAGATGCCTTAAGTATTTAACAATCATAATTTATTACTAACTGTAGATATTGTGGGTATGGATTTAATTTTATATAGTTTTTTGCGATTGAATCATAATTTATTTATTTAGAAATAATACAAAAATGGTTTGAAAAAAAAACTATTACCTCATTTTTGCATTGTTTAAATGGGAATGCTTTGCATGCAGTTGTGTTTTTGCGAAGACTGAAGTTGAAAAAAGCAAAAAAAAAAAAAAGCCCTGCTGTTTGATCTCCCCGAGCCGGCTGTGTGATGTTTACTGTCCAAGGCTGAGCTACTGAGCCTGCTCTCTGTCTGTCTCTCTCTCTGTCTTTCACTGTCTCCATCTCTCTCTCTCTCTCCCTTTCTTTTTCTCTGTCTCTCTGTCTCTCTCTCTCTTTCTTTGTCTCTCTGTCTCTCTCTCTCTCTGTCTCTCTCTCGTGGTGCTGTGGATCTTGGTTACATTCCATTCAATGCAATTTCTCTGATCCCCTATGCTGTGATTTAGTGGACAAACTGCAATGGAGTGAATTGGTTTTAGTTTGTGATTTTTTCCTGTCTTGTTTTGCACTCATAGTTTTAATAAGGGAACCCTCTCACTGGCATAACGCAGTTACAGTTGTAGTTTAATATTATCATCACTACCAACTTTTATTTTTTATGCTCTGCTTTTCATAATGTGCTGTGGTTCTTGTGAATTTCATCATCAGTGATGAAATCCCCCTCTCTCTCAAATTCCTTCATCTTTCTACTTTTCTCCCGTGATGTCTCTTCACAGTTCTTTTTCCAGAGTAGTTTGTAGACTTGAGCATAACAAGTGCCTGGCTTTAAGTGTTAAGAGATATTTCCATATTATTTAAACCATTAAAAACAATCACCCATGAAGCCATCGCGCCTTATTGGTTACATAATGAATTAGATGAATGGGTCATGAAGGTGCTTAAACAACATTTGACAAAAGCCAAAAGCCATTATCTTCAAAAATTCTAATCAGACTGAACTGTACAAAAGCAGCAGTTGTTTTTGTATTATTGACATTTTTTCATCAAAAGTATTACATATTGTGGAAATAATTCTGACTACAAAGAGGCATGTTTCACTGTGGACTTTATCAATGCTACAATTATCTTTCTTTTGTTCACTCCTCTATTCTTTTAATCTACTATCTCTCCATTTCCCTGTTCCCTATTCTCCCTGTTTCCGTTTCTTCCCTGAGTTTGACCTAGCCGTCCATCCCTCCTCTCGGAATCCATCCACTGTTTCCTCTCACAATCCTCTAGGGAAGGCAAGGACAGACGGAGGATTTTAAAGCACAACCTTTCTAAAAATGCATGTTTTTCTCAGGTTTCAATATAGTCTCAATGGTATAAAAGTATATGGTGAAAATATATACAAAGAATATAACAGAATAATATTAATTTTGCTGCTGCTTGAATCTGAAAAACAAAACTGAAGGAAGAGAAAATATCCCAAAAAGTGCCAGTGAAAGGGCTGCCGCCATCCTTGTATGAAACTCTGCTGTTTAGCTGTGACTGCGCAATGTTTTTCAATATAGGATATTTTATCTCAAAATGGAATTATTTATCATTAATATTAAAGCAATAGCTCATTAATGGTGATGAGTGTGTTGAAGAAATGGATGAGCATATTATGTGTAAATGTTAGATTCAAATTTGGTGGAATTTTGTACTTTATTTATTACTACTACTAATAATGATTTTAAAAGTTGCATTGCTAAACCCAAACTGTTCTGTTTTTTATTTTATTTCATGGCTTGTATATTATCCTTTTGTATGTGCTCTTTTTGTAATAAATTGGATAAAATTGATGAAAATGTTTTTTAGATTCTTACATGGTGTCATCTTTTCCTCTAAATGAACAAGTTTGAATACAATTTGACCCTTGGCACAGACCTATAAGAGGCTGGCTGAATTATCTTGCTTTGAGATTCTTAAGGTCAATGAAGAAAATGAATAAACTTGAAGCAAGTGATGAAGCAACTGCTTTCATTCAGACTGAGAAGCAGGGCATTATCTGCAGGGTCTGGGTGACAATCATGGTGTGATTTGTGGTCAGAGTGTGCTTGTTGCTTCAAGATCATGAAAAAAAGACATCTGGCAAAAAAACATTAAATGCAAACAGGTTGAAAAGCATCATGTTCTCATTTTGAGTATTACAAAACAGTTCAATCTTTTTATAAAAACCACCATTATTACAAAGCAACTGTGAGCAAACCATCCCTGATATATGACATTTAAAAAGGATGGCACATTCATGTTCTCTGACCAAAGGAGATATTGTCACAGTATTTTAAGGCAGGCCACATTCTCAGGTTGCATGAAATATCTACTCATGATATACCTAAAAAACAATGAACGTAAAAATCTGTCAGTTCCTGAGATGTCAACCTTGTTGGGGCAGAATCTCTTTGGTCATTACCCTGAAACAAGCCATGAGAGAAAAGAGTATTTCTCTGCCACTGGAATGTGTAGAAATTAGCCCATTAATGGTGTGTAGTCTTTTTTAGTACTTAGTGTGGAGTATCCTGCAGATCTTTCCATCAGCTCTCTTGGTGTCCAACCACTTTCCACATAGGAAGATGGTGGTGACACCATTGGCTGTGTTAGTAACCTCCACACGATCCAGCAGCCATCCGGGGTTGAGGCCAGAGTTGTCATGCTCCACCCGTACTCTCAGCAGCTCTCCCATATCCAGCATTTCCAGAAGAAAACGGTCAGTTTGCTCACGTTCAAACAGGTTGCGGAACTTCTGCCGCAGTGGTCGGCGGCCCGAATCTCCATTGGAGCCAAAGATAGTAATGAAAACATTGGCATCAGTACCTGCGCCCTTCTCATCGCCAGTGATAACGATGATCTCATACTTGACGGGCACCAGGCTGCGAGCCTTACTGGCAAAGCTCTCAACAGTCTTTGTGCACTCAAAGGTCATGAACTCATCCCTCTTTGGAGAGAGAGGGATAAGGGCATTGCAACTAAAGATGTACCTGGAGTTGATGGGACAGAGAAAGAAGAATACAGTCTTATGTTTTCTGTAGTTGTGAAAATGTTATGAGTATGGTGAATGACAATGGATGACTGAATGAATGCTCTGGTTTAGTGGTTATAATTACTGTATGTGGCTTTAGATTTGGGTCATTGAGCAATGAAAGATCCCTTACCTGTTGCCCAGCTCCTTCTCCATGACAATGACCTCCTCCACATGCCAGTACACCTCCCCCTTTACCTTCTTACCATCCTTGGGGGTGTGGCCCAGGCAGATACCAGCTATGTCACCCAGGGTCTTGGAGGAAAACTCAAACTTGTCAACATTTCCCCTAAAATGATATGAAAAAATATGTATAATAATTAATGTACTTGGAAGTTACAACAGGATTCCCCTTGATGTAATGTTATGATGGTGGACTGTATTATTGGTCTGGGCTTAAGCGCTCTTGGGAGCTGGTGGGGGGGTTATTATAATCAGTATGGCATAAAAGAGAGAATTACTCAACTCCCATTTCTTTGTGCTTTTTAACACAGTCGGTTCAATGAACTAATCTCGAGAGGAGCCTACCGCAAGAACCTCTTCTTCTTTGATGAGTTCTCCATCACAAATTCTTTTGATCGGCCCTTCTTCCCCTCAAGTGCAATCCAGGCATTCTCTTTGGTTTCAGCTTCATTTGTGTCTGCTGTTATGATACAAATTTCATATCCTTTTAGAAAGAAAATACGGACATAGTTAGAAAATGAAATAAAATAAACTGTGCAAATGAACACCAGTAAAAACTACATAAATGTTGCTTGTTGTGAGTTAGTGCAAATGCGTTGCCCTGGCCTTACTGGTCTTCTCGTTAAGGTCTAAGATGTCGTTGTTAGCACAGGCCAGTTCTCTCATGATCTGTCCATCATCATCATTCTTGGCAAGCCAGCGGCCACAGGGGAAGCGGAATGTTTTATCCATGATCTCATCCTTCACATCAATGTAGTCCAGGTGCCATCCTGGAGCAGGACCTGGGCATGATAGGATTGTGAAACAGAAGTGAAACAGAAGTGAAACAGCTAGGCTACCACTACTACTCTCTCCACCTACATGTAAAACACACAGTTGATGCTGCATACATGTCATATCGGAGTTTTTGAAGGCTTTGATACGTGACGGGATAAATAAACAGAAGTGTGTCAAACATGGCTGTCACAAATCTACCGAAGTCCACAGTCCAAGGTAATAAAAATTATAAGCTAGTTACATTTACACTCGTAACAATCAACTCTGTTGATCAACTGTATGATCTGTATGAGCAACTAGAAATACCTGCTGCAGTTTGTCTGGTTGACAAAGCAACTTGTTAAAGAGTTGTTGCTAAGGGGCTAGCTATCAATAGCCAAGGGCTAAATTTGTGAATGCTCCCAGGTCAGAACAATGGGAAATCTTCCCATCTTTCCTCTTCATCCAACTAACTAACTTACGTAGAAATAGACAAGGCAGGTTGAGGGAAATTGCGTACAATAGAAAGGTAAATTACAAAACATCATCACAAAAAACTCTTGGAATGCATTGAACATCACAGATTGATGATATATAACAGTGTAAGAGTATCTGAGGGTGGGATTTTCCTTTAAACTGTGTGATTATACTTGCTGGTAATCTGATATGTAGGCCCTGTCATAAAATAGTATAATCTGAGAATTGATTGACTCACCTGAGTTGTCATGCCAGACCCGTACTTTGGAGAGCTCTCCCAGGCTAAGGAGATCTGGGAAGCGGAATGTGTCCAATTGCTTGCGTTCAAACTTGTTGGACTTGTTGCACTCTTTCAGCGGCAAAGTCCCTGTGTCTCCATTCTCTCCAAAAATGATGAGCCACACATTGGCATCAGTGCCTGCCGCTGAGGAGACAGAAGAGAGTCACCACCGAGAAATAATACGATCTGATTCCCTATAGATGACTACTCAGCTCATCATTACATGGTGACAACAACATAGCTTTTCCAATTTCCTAAATACAACACAACAGACTGCTTCTTACAAGAACCAATAATGGGCTAATTCATTTTTTTCCCCTTACCATCAACTCACCATTGACTAACAAATACACTTTCCTTCAGAATAAATAAAAAACAAACAAACAAAGAAACAAAATATTAGAATAGAATAATTGTCCAATAACACACAGACCAACCTAATTTCACTGTGGACTCTCCCCCATCAACCAGTCCCACCAGGATCTTGTTGTTTTTTGTGATTATTGAGTTTGAACAACTGACAAACAGTATCCAAAATAAAGACTCATGATAAATGGAAACTATAATACTGCAGGTTAAATGAAAAAGTGCACTCAACCCTTTCCACCTGTGGGGGTGAATAAAATACAGGTATGAAACTACAACACTCTGAATCTTCCTCCATGCCCTCCCTCTCAAAAGCTCCACTGCAGAGTCATTGGTTATAGTATAACAAGACCAAGGTAGACATAGTTTGCTCATGTATGATTTAATTGAACCATTTTATGTGTGATGATTAGCGCTCTGTGGCCATTTCTGGATATATTGTAAAATTGCAATGATCATTGCGATAGCAGCAGTAGAGTGAAATGTGATACAAGGAGCAGAGAAGGCCCAGTTTTCTCTGACTCAGAGAGGAGATCTAAAATCCCTCTGTGCTTCTTTTATGCACTGCAGTGCCTTTGTAAAGTTGTGAGTGCGTGTGTGCGTGCATGCAGGTGCGTGCGTGTGTGTGTGTGTGTGACAGCTTAGCTCATTATTCTTCCCAGAGCCTCAGTGGCGGTGCATTGCTACGTCTTAACTTACAGTAACTGCCAAGGGCAGGGAGAAGAGTCCTTTGAAGTCACCACTGACACCTAGCTCCTCTATCACGTTGATCAGCCTGCATTACTAAGCTATAAAAAACTGCATGGAGAAAAGAGGGAACAAAGCTGTGTGGAGGGTTTCTGAAGAGATTTCGTTCATTATCATGTGGTCGTAAAATGGAACTTATTCCTCCTTTACCCTCTGCACAGGTGAAGGTCGAGTGAAGAGGAAATACACTGAATGAACCCCAAGATGACAGAACTAGCTGGACCGAATCAGTGACAAGACGTCCCTCTATGTAGCAACACTTTACTGTTGGAAACAGAACTGGGAAAGAGCAATCTTTGTTCCATACTCTGTAAAAGGGTAGAGATCAAATAATCTCCATTCCATTATGCAACACAACACAAAGATTGCAGGAATATTGCAACAGCATGATGTTGCTAGTTGGCCATTAATAGACTTGCAATGTACCTGCGACATCACTGGTCTTGACCTGAATGATATATGTGGTGGGTTCCACCATCTCCTCCTCGTCCACCACAGCAGCCATCTCACAGATCATGGTCCTCTTGGGTCCACGTGTCCTGGACAGCCACTCCTCATAGGTGAACACAGACACCTCCTCTGTGGTCAGGTTACGCATGATCACCTGGTTGTACACAGGTAGCTCTTCAAACATACTATTTAACTTACATCAAATATCATTCAAATATTGATGTTTATGATCACAGGCACATAGTTTCACTATTAAATAAAACTGTGTAGAAATATTTATCTTGAGAATCAAGTAAACTGTAATAAGAATACATGTTTTTCTTACCCTCTTTTAAGTGTGCCTTCCCACACAGCTAGGAAAGTGCGTTAATGAGGTATAGATTCAGGATGCAATATGTTTTTTTTCTAAATTACACTCAGTAAATGTAGTGACTGATGTTATCATTCTGTATGTTGTAATCAATGAATGCAGTTGTGTTATGTTACATGGAACAGATGTTGATCCATTCCAGACAAGGTGGAAGCTTTTCTGGAAACCATATTATTGCAATCCATACATTAAAGCCATCTTTCTAAAGGCATGTTTAAACATTTACTCTGGTGTCATGTGGAAAAACAAGTATCATCTCTGGGTATGTATGAGTGTTGTGCATTCTACGTCATACATGATGAACGTTTATGTATTATGTATACAAACTCCTGCAACTCCAAGGTGTCTGCTCACTTGTCATGGGGGGCATTTCATTATTATCAAGACGAAGACTTGGCTCAGGCAGCCATAGCAGTATTAGCTCCCCACTCTGCATATTCATTTGGGTAGATTACTATGCTGGCGGGTCGCCCAGCTCACTGCTATGTCGATTTGAATACATAGTCCCAGCAATCCATGAAGGGAGCAAATCTGTTTGTGATGCTGTACACATAAGGCTCTGTGCAGGGTCGAGTCAAGGAGATGTTCACAATTGCTGAGTCCCGGGCACGGACAGACAGGGCTCGGTATCGTTCCTGACTGCTCTGCTACTCTGCAGGCCTGGTGCCTTTACCAGAGAAGACATTTGCATCGGAAACATGTTCCATTTTATCAGTGGTTGGCAGGAGACCTCCGGCTGAATTTGGAGGCTAGTGGTCATGTTGTCCTCACAGGGTCAACAGAAAAGGAAAAGTGCTGTAGCACACTGAGAAACAGTCAATGTAAATGAATGTAGTTTCATATATTATGGGCTATGTATGCCTATGTTATTAATTGGTGATATTTGCACCAACATGCAGCAATATATACTAACGGCAAAATGTTATTTAGTAGAAAATACCATGTTAGCTAGCTAGTGTTGCATAGCAGTGTTTGCATGGCGGAGGGATAGTGATGTTTCTCTGTCCTCTGCTAAGTAGTACATGGAACACACAGTGCTGCAGCTCATTACTGAGCCTGTGTGTGTGTGTGTGTGTGTGTGTGTGTGTGTGTGTGTGTGTGTGTGTGTGTGTGCGCGCGTGTGCGTATGTCTGTGTGTGTGTGTGTGTGTGTGTGTGTGTGCGCGCGTGTGTGTGTGCGCGCGCGTGCGCGTGTCTCCCATTTGTCTTTTTTGTCTAGTACCATTTTTAGTAGACAAAGACAAATACACACACTCAACACACACATTTATTGGTGTTATGAGGTCATTTCCTATACTGGGGACT
>OOFE01036285.1:2500-10072 GCA_900323365.1 Monocentris japonica | reverse complement strand
CTGTAGTCGTGACACCAGTCATTTTCGGATCACCAGCTCACAGCTGGAATACACCCCCCCTGGTGGTGCCGGGGATCGAACCAGCGACCCTCCAGTCACGGGTCAGTCTCTCTAACCGCTAGGCCAACCCAGCATGCCACTGCTCAATTACAGGGTTCCCACTGGTCATGGAAGTTCTGCTATATCATGGGATTTTGAGAGGTGTATTCCAGACAGGAGGAGTTGGGGAACTGGATCAATTCTCTGGGAAAGTTGTGGAATATCAGGGAATTTTAGAAATGGGTCACTCTAATACAGCAGAATGTATTTTCCAACTTGTTTCACACATTCGTATTAGGGAACCCAGACTGAAAAACAACATTAACAAACCAGGAAGGAAGAACATTTTTAGATCATGGAAGCTCTCTGATGGTGGGAACCCTGCAATTAGCTGCTCTCTCAGTATCAGTAACTCCAAGCAGGAGAAACTTTCTCTTCAAAAGTATGATCTGGGAGGCAGAGTGGAAGAACCTTACCTCATTCTAATTTGCTGTTATTGTGTTAGAAATATGATTTTCAGATGCTTTTCACTGGAGAACAGTCGGGGGAAAAATAAGGGCCAAGAAGGAAGGAATTTTATTTCCAAGGAAATCAAAAGAAAATATTGGAAGTCACTTCAACGCAAAGAGTGAACATTTATTGATTACAGATGGGCTTTATAAAGTGAAGTATTGGTGTTTGGCCATTTATGAATTTGACGATGTTTCCCAGCTGCTTAAAACGCTGCAAGTTATTCCACCAATACGTATGTTATGCCTCATAATAACTTGTTAAAAGTCAACCCATCTAGAGTTTACGAAAACTGACCTGAAACTAATGGCCATGTCATTAATGGGTTTTGAGTAAGTTTGATTGGTGCCGGGAAAGCTGAGCTCATAATGGGACCGTGCAGGGCCCCTGGTCATGGACGTCATGGAGCGGTTCACCTTTCAAGGAAAGATGAATCAAGAAGAAGAACTGGTTGATGAATCAACTTTATGTGGCACTAACACATGTACACATGCAGTGAATTTCTTTCTTCACATACCTCTGACTAGATACACACATCACCCCACACACATGCACTTTTCTGGTCAGAGGACAGTGCAGGTGTCAGCTATTGGACAGTGCGCCTGGAGCAGTTGGGGGTTAGATGCCTTGCTCAAGGGCACTTCGGCAGTGTTGGTGGGCACCGTAGCTGTGGCACCAGTCATTTTTCAATCACCAGCTCACGGCTGGAATGCACCCTCCTGGTGGTGCTGGGGATCGAACCAGCGACCCTCCGGTGATGGGTCGGTCTCTCTAACTGCTAGGTCAACCTGCTGCCCCACAGCTGCCGCAGCGATCATCACAAGTTTTATCTTATAACCCAGATAACACATTTCCTGATTACATAGGTTCCACATAATAGCTGTAGTTTGATAAAAGATGACCTTGACCAGTCAAATCAGCTCTTAAGCAAAACAAATACAACATTTAACAGTCAGTGGAAGTTGTGTTGTATATCAAGGGGGAGTCGTGGAATCTGACGAGCTGGTTAAACGTGGGAACCCCGATCATGTGCAGTCGAGTTAAAAAAAGAAAAACATTCATCCAACAACAATGATATTCCACTTGGTTGCTTTTTGATTGGTAGAAATCAGCTGTCACCACTTTGCCTTGTGAACCAATGACCACTGGCCTGGGAGTGAATCCCACCAGAGCTTAATCTCTCCTCTCTACGTCCCCTCTGTCTAAATACAGAATAAAGTGTTAAAGCTAAGTGGACTGCCCACTCACCTTTAACACAGTTAGAGATCAAAACCAGTTGTAGAGTGCCGCTTGTTTAACAGGGGGCTCCAAACTCCCAGTTCCTCTCCGTTAATGTTTTTAATGTGGCTGCCATTATCTGAACCGACCGACTCACATCTGTAGAAACATCTGGAGCCACCACTAAAAATCAGCCTCTGTTGTCTGAAGGAGTTGTCTGAAGGACACAAACACACACAAACACGCGTTTTGAACCACTTTGAACCACACATATTTGCTGACTGTCTTGTCAGTCATGCAGTTAAAAGGTAAGCTACATCCCTCCAGTCATCTCTCCTGGATCCAGTCGGACGCCCCCTCCACCACCTGTTAAATGCTGTCATAGCGTTCCCATAATGTGGCTGACCTTGTTGTTTTGGTGTTCACAGCCACCTAAAATGGCTCCATATGACTTGATGAAAAGGCAGGCAGCCCAGAGAACTTGTGTGTGTCGGGGGGGGCGTACAGACAGCTACCATGTTGCTTTCATTAATCCTGTTTGTCTCATCAGGTCATAATACTGCAACGCTGTTGGACAGCACTGCACAAAAAAAGCCTGAAGCCACAATGGAAACTTTCTTTCTTGCTTTGATCGGGCAGCTCTCCAGATCAGTGAACAGAACCTAATGCTTTTTGAAACTCAGGGTTTTGTGTGTGTATAAGCTTGAGACTTGAACCTTCACCCATTTCCCTGCAGCGATCATCACAAGTTTTATCTTATCTTAAATTCATCACTTACCGCTAAACGTGCAGATGACTCCACCCTCAGCGATGTCAGTATCTGGCCATATAAGGTCTTGAACTAGTAACATAACATCTCTTTTCACTTTGACTTTTGTTGTTATCATCTTGTCAGAGTAGGTGTCACTTCTTGAAACTCTCCAACTTTAGCGGTGTTCAGGGTTATAGTAAATCACTGGAGGGATGTTGACTCACTATTGATTTACAAATCCCCTCCTGTTCTCCCTTTGGTGGTAAAATGGTAATAAATGGTTGCTTATACAAGCCACCTGACATTGGCAGCCTCATATGTATGAAAAATGAAAATGTTACTAAAGAAAATAAAGTGTCTTTATTTTAACATCAGTCTGCTCAACAGATTTGGACTGATTAGTGTCTTTGATATTCAGTACTTGAAGGAAATGTACCAACGAAACAGGCCAGCAGTGTGAAAGAGAGCTCCTCTTGGTGGGAGTCAGAGCTACATTAACCAGATGGCTCTTATCCATGCCATGGGTCTTGGGGTCAGACGGTACACTTCGGCAATGAAAAGGACTTTGAAGGACTCAGAATTCAGACTCAGAATTCACCCATTGGGTAATGCCAGAAGGTTCCTTGAAGAACGTCTTCAATGAGGGTTCATGAACCCTGACGGTACTTCTACAAACCTCTCCCATATGGGGGGCTCTTCCCATACCGTAGGTCAAGAACATCACTCATACTAGGTTAGGAGGTTTTTATATGACACAAGACATTAAAGCTTACTGGCAGCCAGATGGTGTGCTTAGTGTTTGCTTGGTTTTCTTAGGAAGAACCAATGAGGCTGAAGCATGGTGGTAGATGAGAACCAGAATCACTTTTCATTGCCAAGACCCGGAACTTTTCTTGGTGATACTGACACATGGTTCAGGACAACAGACCTCTACAGACTAACATAGTAGTACAGTAGCTACTGACACACGGTCCAGGACAACAGACCACTATCATAGTAGTACAGTAGCTACTGACACACGGTCCAGGACCTCACATAGAGCTCTTCCCTTCAGGCTGTTCTTCACCCCAGCTCTGAGTGGGAGCTGTGCTTTGAAACAACTCATTGTTTGTGTCCAGTCATGGCGAGGTCGCCTGCAGCCAATCCAAACCTTCCAGCCTGTTTCCTCTCTGCTGCAGGGGATGACCGAGGCAGAGGAGGACAAGCTGCTGGCGCTCAAAGACTTCATGCTGAAATCCAACAAGGCCAAGGCCAACATGGGTGAACAGAGCCACCTGGGGGAGGCGGCCCAGACCGGCGTCATCGACCTGGCCACCCTCGGCATCACCGGCCGCCAGGTCGACCTGGTCAAACCCAAGGCCGAGGCCGAGGACAAGAGAGGTAATGTCTAACACGACGTAGTATATGAGTGATATATTTACACACCAGTGTTTCCTCTGTTTTTATTCCAACTGTGACCATATCAAGCAATGACTGTGTAGCCAACTTGCTACCACCAGGTCAAGACAGAGGCAGACAGCACCAATACATATACGCTAGGCCGCCCTCCTCAGCCCACTGCCGGTTTCAGTCTCTCTCCCCAACGCTCAGCTCGAGTGTTCCTGCTCACCGCAACACACACAGAGAACACACATATTAGGCAACTTCCTCACTCAGTCCCGATCTGCCGCAGCCAGTGTTGGGGCAGGGTGAACCCGACTCGAAGGAAGTCACCGACTCCGCCCCCCGCACCCAGCCAACGGCCCAACCACACCCCCCAGTCTGCCACACAATGTTTTAAATTAAAAACAGATTTCACCTCTTGTTATCAGGTCAGAAACTTACTGCTAGGAAATATGACTCAGAATACATTTCAGATCACGTTGACTTTACTCGGTGAAAAATAAATACATTTTTATCATGGTGGGTAATGATCTCCCTGTGGTGGGCCACCATAGGAGAATACATGTAGGGAAAACACACTCTCACGCATCTCGCCACCGTGGGGTGAAACAGAACGAGAAAAAGCCATCTTGATGTAGGCTTGATGGCTCTCTGTGTTAGAGGTGATCTAGTGGGTTTTGAAAGCATTTCAAAAGATGAAGAGTGGTACATTTTCTCAATGCAGAGGACCATGGGATTAACTGAAACTGGAGTTGAGGGGCTTTCACATGACAACCGAGATATGCTCTGGCCTCTTTTCTTGGGCTTTGGAATGTATTTGATCTGTCTCTTGTCCTTATTTTCACTTGTTTTTAACCGTGTTTGTGTTTTTCTGTAAAGTGCTTCAAACATGTTAAAAGCTCTTCATAAATACATTTAAAAATTCTGTCTTTGTTTAGCACAGCGCAGTTACAAAGACACTGAAACGGCAGAAGATGCCAGACATGAGTTAAAATACAGGGTCAAGCAAGATCTATCAACAGAGCGTAGGTTCAATGGTAGCATGGAAAGAGTTCAAAAGCAGGTTGGTACCACATTTCCTCCATTAAATACAAGGTACATTTGTCAGAGAACTTGTTTCCGCCACAGACCTTCGTCAGGATCTGAAAGTCTGAAAGTCACAGAACCAGCTTATGAAGTGACTTCCAGTGTAAACTTGACGTGACTGTAAAACCTAAGTAAAGCTTTGGCTTTCAGAACGGCTGAAGCGTTTCAGTTGTGAATGAAACTGAGCCCAATACCGGCCGATCCGTAACAATTAGATTTGTTGTTTGCTTCCATCCAGCTGTGTTACAGCTCCTAAACATGTTGCTTAAGGGAATACTGCTGTTTAATAACACATCTGCAAAAGGTTTTTCAGGAATGAAGAAAAGAGTGCTTATTTTTTCAGCGTACACCCATGTCATTTTTAAGATTGTACAAAGAGGGTCACGAAACACACCAATAAACATGGAAACTTTAAACTTGAGTCGTATCCAAAACCTCATGCATCCGTTGTGGAAAGAAAAAATATGATCTGAATTCTACCACTCAGTATCTCCTTAAATATAGAAAATCCAGTCGGTGAAAATGTTTAGTCAACTAACAACACATCACCAACTATTCCTTAAACGTAGCGTACTTTGTTTTATTTTTGTGCTATCAGTCATTTTCTGAGAGTACATGTCACCTCTTCCAAATGGTGGGTATCTCATTTTGGAACTCAATTCTTAGTAAGTAAAGCAAAAGGAAAACCTCTGTGTTCTCCCACGTCACTTCATCAGAAATAGAAGCTGGACACAGATCTGTTCCATGTTATAATCTTCTCTGTATTCCCTTCACAGAGGCCGTCGCCACAACAGCTGGTATATTGTTTCATGTGATTGAGCTTGACGTGGTATGCATGTTTGCTGTGAGAATAACAAAGTGCTAATTCCTAACATGACCCACATCTGATGACAGGCCAAACAACGCTGTCGCCGTGCTCCCACGTAAAGTCTCTCATTTTATCATTAACCCTGCATTCTCAGTGTGAGCTAAAACCTTTCATCATGCAGTGGGTTTTGTGTAAATGTTTTTCTGAATTGTGTTTTTGATCTGAAATTTGCCCCCAACTAGCGCTGGGCGATAAACCCAACATTTTACCTGACAGGATCATTTCGGTAAATAGCCTCGACAACCTTTATGGAAGCACATTAGGAGCTCGTATCCAGATCGGGTTGCCAGTTCAGGTTGAATTCATCCCCCAGTATTAAACTGCTACCTTTTGTTCTCCTCCTGAACAACATTGGAACATCAACCTGATTCTGCTGTTCACCACAGGTTGTGTGTCCTTTTCTGTTTTTATTGAAATAGACAGACGAGACAACAGGAGGAGAACTGAGCTGAAGTTCTGCTGCACATTGTCAGTCAACACTACGGAAGCCCATAGGGGACTTTATTAAAATGTAATTCCACAATAGCATTATAACTCTCCACATATGTATGTGTTATTTGAGTAAAAACTAAAATTAAAATGCAGTTTTCTAACAAGTTGAAAATGAAAACATCATTTGACGTTTCATTTTCAAAGACTTAACCTGCTGTACAGTGGACAATATTCCAATGCAATAAGTGAAACGGTGCCCCAGTCTGTTGCCCTTACATTTGAGAGATTATTGTTGTTTTTATCATTATTGTGACAAATTGGTCAAATTATTGCGATAAAACGTTTTTTCCATATCGCCCAGCTCTACCCCTGACTAACACATTTAAGCTAATCTTTCTTTCTTTCTTTCTCTCTCTCTTCTATTTCCTAATAGCATTATAATGGATAGCTAGGTCTGCAGTCAACACTGTTCCCCTTGAGCTGGACCACATGTCCTTTTTATCCAAGATAAGGTATTTAGTGTCTGAACAAACACAGTATAGAGCGTACACACCCATTAGCGCTGCTAGCTCCGGTTGGTTTTGTGTAAAGCTTAGATAACGCCAAGCCTTTGAATTCCAGTGGGTGTACCTCTGTCATCAAATAACTCAGTTTCCAAATAGTTCTTGTCAGTCAGCTGAGGTAATTACTGCCATCTGCAGCCAAACGTTTTGGAAGAAAAAGCCTCCAGGAAACTAAACTCCAACCTCCCACGTTAATAATGTTCCCTCTGTCTTCTCCAAATACCTACCAATCTGCGTTGCAAAAAATGTTCATCTCAACAAGTCAGTGAATAGTCTGAGTCTTAAAATCTTGTGACACTGTGGTAAGATAACTTGACTTGTTTCTGATACATTTCCTTTGTTTCAGGGACTTCCTTGAAACACTTGGCAGCATCTTGACATAAGGCAGATCGCTCCACGTATAGTACCACTTGATTCAAGAAATGTACTTGAAAAATAGTATGAAAAACATGTTTTAAGGTCAGATTTTGTAGCGTAATTCTGAACAGTCCTGGAAGTGGCGGCATCTAGTCAGCATCTTGTGGTACCATAATGCTTAGTTGTGCTTTTCCTCGGAAAGGCCCCTACTTTATTGTGTAGTGCACAGTTGACTGTGGCATGGGAACGGTCCAACATCCTGTCTTCACGCACCTGTTGTGTTTTCCCAACTCTTCCCAGCGAGGAAACACACCAAGCAGGACTCCACCATGAACGAGGAGTGGAAGAGCATGTTTGGATCACAA
>OOFE01036280.1:0-10491 GCA_900323365.1 Monocentris japonica | reverse complement strand
AATGTAATGAATATCACACAAGGGTATTCATGACAAGCAGGAGAGAAATGCAGCTTAGAGCCTACTATGACTCCACATAGTGTATGCTAAAGTGTTAGCATGGAACCTACTATCACTCTACATAGTGTATGCTAAAGTGTTAGCATGGAGCCTACTATCACTCTACATAGTGTATGCTAAAGCGTTAGCATGGAGCCTGCTATCACTCTACATAGTGTATGCTAAAGTGTTAGCATGGAGCCTGCTATCACTCTACATAGTGTATGCTAAAGTGTTAGCATGGAGCCTACTATCACTCTACATAGTGTATGCTAAAGCGTTAGCATGGAGCATAAAAAAATGCAATATTCATGTTCTGAATGACAAGCTACTTTGAGTGCTAATTTATGGGTCTGTTACTACACATGACCGAGGTACAGTATATGACAGGACAAAAGAAGACTTCTGTAGACCATATTAACTTTTTAACTTTTTAGCACACGTACTTCCACATGGTTTAATGAGAAGTAAACCTCTGACTTTAGTTGTCCAGAGTAATGCCTCTATTTCTTTTAAATCTAGTCTAAAAATCATTATTGATACATGTGAATTATACCACTGTGGAGCCTGGTAAGATATTTTGTAGCCCCAGTCACAGGTGTCAATAAGGAATTTGACTTGTTAGATAGAGTTCAACCAACATGGGTTTTTGAAGGCCACGAGCCTTGTTGTGCAAAGATTCAATATCTTTAAATGCCTCTGAAACAGCATTTAGACCATGGGGCACTAAAAATCTCCACAGAACCCCGGGATGATTGGTTTATTGAGAGGCAAGCACGGGCAGATAGTCTATGAGTGAAAGAGTAACAACCATATTCACCAGGCCTTGAAATAAATCATTAATTCAAAAACTTCCTGAGGCACACCATGGCCCGGGCTCGCATCAGTATGCATTGGCCGTGTGTGAAGAATGGCAATCTGGATATAAACAAAAGACTCATTGAGTAATTTGCTTCCCATAAGGATAAAACAAAGAGCATTCAAAATGTTCATTGTTTTCTTAGTGCCTGTGGGGGTCGGGTTCTTCCACAACGCGCAACGACGACGAGCCCATATCAACAGAATAAGAGCCACAGATGTAAAGCGCTGCGTGTCAGAAAAACAGATGAAGGACGCTGAGGCCAGGTGACTTAATGAGAGCATGTTGTTTCCTCCGGAGCGGCGGAGCTCAGTGATGTCTGCAGCCACCAGACAGACCTAAATCCACAGGGCAAGAGTCAGGTAAATAACCTGTCACGCCGCATCCAGTCACACCTGCCGCCGCAGCTTTCGGTGAGTTTTACAATATTAAATCTTCACGTCAAGGACACCTGGCCAGATAAATACACACTGCTATCAAGTAGGTTGTGAATTACCACTATTTTTAGATTGAAGCTAGTTATGCCCCGGAACTTTATTCTTGTCAGGGTGGAAAAGCCTCTGAAACAGCATTTAGACCATCATGGGACACTAAAACTCTCCATTGAAAGCCAGACTAATGAAATAGTTCTAGGTTGGACAGCAGCTCCTTAAGGCAGGGGGAGGCAGGTTTCAGTACAGGTTTTACAGACTGAAGCTGTTGAGGAAACTCCTCCACACTGGAATGATTTCTCTAGTCAGACATCTCCATCATATCAAAGGTTGGCTGGCTGATATCCAGCCAATATTCCTATATTTTTAACGAAATGTCAATATCAGTTCCATATATCGGTCCGACCCTAGTATCTAGTGCCCAAAGCAAAAGACCAAAATATGAAATTGGGGTGGAAGAGACAGAGATGGAAAAAGAAAAGGAAGTGAACACTGTTTGCCCTCGGCAATTCACCATCTGTCTGAGCGTCCCTTTTGATTTCTGTTGGCAGTATGATTGTGGCTCCTAGTTCAGATACATCATTGAGGCAGAAACTGTACAAGTGTCTCGTGATGTATGAGTGAAACTTTAGAAGCTGCAGAATCCAGAGAATATAATATAATCAAAATTACTTGCCAACTGTCACAATTTTCCCGGGAGGCTCCTGGTTTTCATGGCCCTCTCCTGGTGTACCGCCGTGGTGTCATTTCTCCCGATTTTCTCCCATTTGTTGATCACATTTCAAAATCTGCACTTTTACTATATTTGTTAAAAATAGTAACACAAAAAATAATCTAGGCCCTATACTATCACTGCTGTTTTTTGACCAGTGAACAAAATACGTTGCACCAAAAATGTAGTTCAGATAACCTTTTATAAGAAAATAAAAGTGCAGATGCAATTTTACCTGCTATATTTTCACTATATTTTATACATAAAAGTCACCAGAATGCAGGAATCTTAAGATTCCCAGGGAGGACCCCCTGACCCCCCCACTGGTTTTGAAAATCTCTCCCCTATTTCTAGACTCTCATGGTTGGCAAGTATTCAAAAGCAATTCGTGAAATCTGTTTAGGATCCACAAGCACTTTTTCCTTCATCAGTAGATCATGAACTCAAACTTTTGCAACATTATACATGCTTACAAAAAGGGTATAAGTATATATATATATCCTAACAGAAAATGGTTGTTTAGCCTTGTGCCCAGCGACGTGGTAAATAATAATGTGGGTGAACTATGACCTCCAGTGATCATTTGAACAAAAAAGCAAAGCATTAAGTTATGTTCTTCTCCTTAAAGACTGGATCCTCATATAACTTTCATCAGTTTCATGCTACTTACTATGAAATATACTATACATTTACTTCCTAAAGATGTTTGCCATCCTAAAACAAGTGATAAACTCTATAAAAAGGTGGGTTGACCCTCCACTACATCCCTGGTTGTACCTTGGATGCTCTAAAAACCCTTTTAAGAAAGGTTCTCTACAGCACCATGCTCAAATAATCCTGCATAGGACATTAAGGGTGCTGTAAAGAATGTATGAAATGCCCCAACCTATTGGTATTGAAAAAAACCTTTGAAGAACCACCCTGGGTTCTTTACTTGAACTTCCAAATCAGGGGGTTCTTTGAGTCGTTATGGTTCCACTACCCTAGCCAAAGAACGGTTCAGGAACCTTCTTTTTCCTGGGTCTACAAAAGGGCCTTCATATTTATCCTTTATTTAAACTGATCAGCCACGGAATTCCAAGGCAATTCCCGTCCTACATCAGCAGAAGGAATCGAACCCTTGCCATTGACTCTTCGTGGTGGTGTTAGCCATGCACTTAGCATTCCGGACAACAGCTGACATCTGGGTTGAATTAATCTTTGGGATGTTCACAAGCAGGAAATTACAGAATATTTGACTGTCCTGTCCAGGCTTTGCACGGAAATGCATTCAGAGACGCTTAACGCCACGAGCCGGCTGGCGTCCATGGCCCGGTGCCCGGCGCCAGTTACTGCTAAGTCACGTCTCTGCGCTTCATGCATGTACAGCACATTTTCACCACCGTCATACTGCAGCCGCACAGTAATACAGTGCTTTAAAAAGGGATGACTCACAGCCGGGTGTGCTCAAACCACGACAGAGGTAACAGAGAGCACCTAAAGCCGGTTTAATCACCTTTTTATTTGCAGAATAGCGTTTGCCACCTTTTTAGACTAATGCCATTTGTCATAGTATACATCATGATAAGTCGTATCATAAGGTATATTAAAAGCCTAAATTATTGCTTTTCTGCAAGTATGATTGATTTGTTGTCGATATTGGTCGGTGTGATGGATCACCAACTGGAGGTCATAGTTTATCCACCTTTTTATTTACGGCTACACCACCGGGTGCAAACCTAAAGAACCATTTTCTGGTATGATAGAGAATCATTTTTAAAAGAGTGTATAATGTCACTTTTAGTGAGCTACCCCAAAAATAATGTACCTAGTTTAAGTTTCTACACAATAGACGCAGCTGAATCTCAAGCAGTGACCCGTATATTGGCAGCGGCCCAGACAAACCGACCCCTCTCCTGTTACCGGACATCAATTTTCATTTTCAGCAGCAGTCTCTCGGCTCTCGTGAGCCAAGCAGGGAGCACAGGAGCCTCAAATTGATCAGCAACTATTCGGACCTGTCCAACCCTCTCCTGCAACTATCTGTTTTTCATGCTGCCCATCACTCCCTGTCGCACCTACCTGGTTTTAATGGTGGGGTTCATCCTGAGAGGAAACAGCCCGAGGTCTACGTCCTTGCTGTCAGGATTGAACTCTAGGGCCCCTGAAACGTAAATCAGAAAGTAGTCCCAGAGCTCGGGTAACTTCTGGGAGGAGAGAAACATGGAGGACACCTTCGGGTGGCTCGGCTGTGGGAGAAATGGTCAGTGGTTCTTCCTGGGAAAGATGGGAGTCATCCGGAGAGGGGGCACCCAGCAGTGTTAATGCCTCTCTTCCAGCTCCCCTTTAAGTGATCCCAGCTGACCAACTGTCCACTCAGCACCTACATTTAGCTGACGGACTCCTCCCAGCCGAACAGGGAGCAAACACAAAACAAACCCCCCTCTCCCGTGATGCCTCTCCAAAAATGGAATTATTATTATTTTTTTTAATTTAATTTTTTTTTTTTTGGCCCCAGACATTATTATTGGTCATTATTTTTATATTTTTATACTTTCCTTTCTTTACTTGTTCATAGTATTACGTTTCTTAGTGGCAAAACCTTTTTCCCGAATTAAAACACCAATAAATATATCCTTTTTTTTAAAAAAAACAAAATCTTCTTATTTTATCTTATTTTAAACTGCCTGCACACACATTCGCAGGTTGTTTGTGTATATGGTTTATTAGTTTGATGGTTTGCAGAGTTTTTCTTATTAGAAATAGGTGGGGAAAGAATATCCACTCACAACACAGCTGCATTTATTTCCTTAACTTTATATAGTGCAGCTAAACCGGACATTTCCTCTATCTTCTGTGAGTTGGTGGCAACCGTTAAAATCTGAACCGTACCCCAACACCAACTTGACATCCATGTCTTGAGTGCGTAGCAGCAGGCTGGTGTCCCTGAACACAACCAGCCCGAAAATGACCCCCGCACTCACATTTCCAGGGATGCGTCACACACGTAACCGTAAACTCGGATCTCAATCTGGTTACCCGCCGACAGCAACACTTAAGATCTCTTACAAATAGTGACCTGATCCACCAAGCAGCTTTTTTTATTTCAATAAAATCTCAACTTTTAGAATTGGTTCACGCCGTTAGCTACCGCCCATCACGGGTGTATTTTGGTGGAAGACTTGAGAAGAACAGGTGAACCGAAAATAAAGGTTGGAATTTCATTAAAATAAGAACTCGTTGGTGGATTATACGTATGCCGAATTTGCCGGTGAAAATTAACGGTTCCAAAACTTGTTCTACCGGGTATGAATGTTGGCTGTTAATAAAGGTAACTTTAAATTGGCAGGTTTTTCAAGGGAGTTTGGTGTATTCTCCACACAAGCCCGAACGCCACGCATCGTGTAACCCCAAACTTGTTCACCTCTCTCACCTACCAGTATATGAGCGACAGTCCATCAAAACGCTCGAGCTCTCTCCCACGCTGTTTCAACAGAGACATAGTATCCACGCAAATGGAGTACGGTCCAGTCTTTCAGCTGCCACGGCGTCGGTTGTGAAGTTTCAGCGTAAGAGACAGTCCTGGTCCCAGAAACGCACCACTCTGCCCGCGCTTCCACTGGCCTCGCGCTGCGCTGAGCCGCGTTCCTTCGCTGACTGTGTGAATGTGTCAGCACTCATTCCCCTTCAAATCAATGAGACAGACACTGCTTGCCGGTAACGGGAGGCTCACTCGGGACGTTTCTAATCTGACCGACACGTGTATTTTTTATTTATTTGTTTTTTTACTGCTGACTGAGCCTAACCCGTCTGTTTGACAAAATTTCAAATTTTCTTCAGCCGTAGCACACAACAGTCTCCACTTTGCTTCTTGTTGGCGATAACTGGAGAGGCAGCGTGCCCCTGGACTCCTCCACCAGATGTAATGCTGCATTCAGGTCCCACAATAAAAACCGTCGGAATTATTTTTACTGATCAAAACAGCGACTTAGACGCGTTCAAACTCGTTTAATATCCACCAAGACGCCATAATTGAAGTTTTGAATACTCTTTATCAGCGTTTCTCATACTTGGCACCTATCCTTAGTGAATGGTACATTTGAGTTAGTAGTTGTGTAGTTGTGTCCTGCCGTGGGATTTAAGTTGTAAACCCAAGATGACTTAAGTGCTGAAAATTGTTGGTTTTATTTAAAATGCACATATCTTTCCCTATACTTGAGAACAGATATTTACTTATTCAGGAAATTGGCAATATCATGGTCCAACATCAAACCCTGAGTTCGCAAGCAGTATTTGCCAGCTGAATACTGAGGTGACAGTATTTTCTAGTAGTATTATTATAGTATTGTATCTACCCTCTTTCCCATATGACTTGAATGCAGCATTCCTGCCTAGCAGCTCTTTTGGCTCTGCATTAGAGCTCCTCCAAAATAAGCATCACTGAGGTCAGCCTCAGTCCTTTTGTTTTCACGTCAAAGCAAAGTAATGTCTTGGTTTTACTTGAGGTCTTGAAGTGTTTTTTTTTTTTTCTTGAACTTTGACGAGGTCACCAGCTGGCCTACATGGTGTCTATAGGGCATGAGAGGGTCTGATTCATCAACGGAGGCTTCATGTAAAGCATGGCTTTTATCACTGTATGGCAGTGATAAAGGCACAGAATTATCTATAATAAAGATGATACATTTTGTATGCAGAAGTCGATGTGTTCACTGCAGTGAAGAAAGTGATTAATGAAAGAAATATTTATCTAAAATGATCGAATTAAAAATAGAATTGAATATACAAACAAGTAAATATATCAGTAAATAATTAGATAATTAAATATCTTTTAATAATTTGCTGTGTAGACACACATATTTACCAGATCTGTGCACAGATGGAAGCTGTGAAGGAAGCCACAGAAAAGGGCATTCCTGCACCAACAACCATAAAAGTACATCAATGAACACATTCTAGATGTGGCAAGGTTAAAGAGCAGGGGCTTTAGCTTCCTTTAGACTCTAGTATTGCATGTGCCAAGCCTCAGAACATTGCCCTGCTGCTCCTATGCATTAGGATCAATCTCATGATTTGTTCGTTTTACTAAAAACCTCCAAAGATTTGACTCCCAAAGAAAAAAAAAACTTCACATCGCTATTTCTTCTGTCCCCTTTAAAATTGTGTTATAGATTTCACAGTCAAAACATGCATGGGGTGATGCTTATTAAGGAAGTTGGCTTTGGCTTTACTGAAGGGGATCAACAAACTCTGAAAGCTTCAGCACCACATGGAAGAACAGCGCCCTCTTCCTGTTTTGTGCCAGAAAGGATTTCCCTCCTAATCCCACCCGGTGTCACGCAATATAAAATGTTACACACAGCAACTTTAAAGTATTGACAACTATTCCCCCTCATCTTTACGATCAGTACAACTTGTGATGTGTTGGCACCCTTGTTAAGGGCATCCATCTCCATCTAGCCTGACTAGATGTAATTGGTAAAGCCTCTCTCCCATATGCTTCTCGTGACGGCATCTGAACTCCAATCCTTCCATCTCCTTAATCCAATTGCGCAACTCCGAGATTAACAAGCCACTCATACAGCGTCACACCTCTTTACGCTTGTAATGGTTATGGACAGGAATGGGGACAGGGAGTCGTGATCTGCTATTAGAAGGCAGCCTAGACGAGGGTAATCCAGTCATGTTCAAGTGCCACTCTACCCCACACCCAAAGCAATTCCCGCTTTCCCTCCACGCCCTGACAGCCGCCTAACTGCTATTGCCACAGATATAGGATCATCTAGTACAAATCCTGATTATTACCTTTTGGCCACTGACTCCCCGATCAAAGTGAACACAGGTCAGCCTCTAGCGGAGCACTTGATGATTTTACACCCGAGAGGACAGAGAGGTGCCGAAGGGGAGACGATGTTGGAATGTGAGATGTGATTGGTTGGAAGTATGTCCGAAAATATCAGAATCAGGATAAAATGGGCTTTGAAAAGTATTCGGGCCCCATCACTTTTCCCACGCTTTGTTGTGTTATAGACATGGAAATATCTCACAAATATCTGATAATCCCTTCGCTATGGCAAGTAAATTGTAAATTCCATTGATTGGACGTGATTTAGAAAGGCATACACCTGTCTCTATAAGGTCCCACAGTTCACAGTGCATGTCAGAACAAAAGCCTTTGTGTCGTTTTTGTATTGGGTTCGTTTAGGTTAACACCACCCAAACCAGGGCATCTAAACAAAAGTCACATGGACTCACAAGTTGCTCATTTATTGGTCAAAGGTTTGGTTCACCTGCCATCCAGCGAGTTTGGGATCCAGTTCCAGTCCCTGTAACTTTAGCTAAACCTAATGGACTTGTCTGTACTCTTTGCTGTAATTTACCTTCGGTGGTGTTCATACCAGTTAAGAACACATGAAGAAATAGCTGACTATGAGCATCAGTCCAGACTGCGGTTTGCCCTTGGTTCATTTCATGCTAGGCTTTCCAAGCACGAGGAACTGCTGCTATCAGATGTCAAGATCCATCTCTTTATTCCTGTAGAACCGTACAACAACAACAACAACAACAGACAACATACCTGTAAAGCTGTAATTTTTTGGTGTCGTTTCCTGTAGTTTGTTCGGATTACATTCTCACTCCTCACAAACCGCATCTCAGTTCTCTTGGAAGAGGACTGAGACCTGCATTTCCAGGTGTCTTGGTGCCTTTTGGGAGTTCCAATGGCGTTAATCTTACCAAGTGAATTAAAGGAGGAAACACTCCAGAGTTTGATTAAACAGCTGCAAACATGCTTGGTGTGAATGCACCCTAAAACAATTTGGTTAAAGTTAGTGTTTTGGCTACAGTTAAATGAGAAAAACTAAAGCTAAAAACAAAAACTTCACTCACAGTAATTGGGAATTGGGCCTCAAGAGGACTGATCTGTGGGCACGACACATCCATGACACATGCTATTTGGTTGCTGTCTAACACTGGGTGTAGTGGTCCCCCCTGCAAGATTAGTGGGTGGGGTGCTTAGGTCGTCAGCCAACCGAAACTAACAAACCTATTGGAGACCCACCCACCTCTTCTTTGTTGGTACTCAGCAACAATAAGATGGTCACAGCCCAGCGTCAATAAAGTTACTTCTCCTCTTGCCTGTTTCCCTTTAAATAACAATCTTTTATGTCATCATTTTATAGTATTGCTCCAAAAAACACGAATTCCTAACAAAATCCACGTGGGGGCAGGAGCCTATCCCAGCATGCTTTGGGCAGAAGGCAGGGAAACACCCTGATGTACTGACGGGGGGCCCCTGATGTCTGGTGGCCCCCCTCCCCTCACAAGGGGTTTGGGGGCGTATACTACATCACAGTTCTTGATATGATCAACCTGGTTGCCTTGTGTTGAAGGGCCCAAAAAAAAAACAAGCAACAGGTTACAACACTGATGATGTGTTTTCCTTGTGTCAATTACAACACTAGTTTGCCCTCTAATTGGATCTAGAGAGAGGCACATGGAGCTGCTTACAGTGTAGGACATGGGAGCTCGTGATAAAAAATATGCTACTTAGCCAACTGGCATGGAGAAATGGTACAGTGCAGTACAGACAGACAATTTAACTTGTATCGCCCTCTTCTGGACAATCCTGTTATTCATCAGAAGGTTCCTCTTCCTCCTTACCGTTCTCATTCCTACCAGCAGGCAGCTGTCGACACGCAACCTCTGACTTTGAATACTTACACACAATTGTCAGTATTGCTCATACACATAACCCCAGTAAGGGGAGAGAATAACAATGAAACCTATTAAATATATTTACACAGCACTTTTCTAAAACCAGACTTTACAAAGTGCTTCACATAAACCAGAAGAAATAGTACAACATGTAGAGTAAAAATAAATAAAAACAAAGGACCAAATATAGAAATGAGTCTTAAGAATAGATTTCAAAGACGATACCACAGAACTAAACTATTCTTGAATGGTTGTTTGACTGGTGCACTCCAAGATGGCTGCCACAGAATGTTTGATAATGTTGTCAGCATTGGTTCAGTGCTTGAGACTCACAGAACATGGTCCAACGCTTTAGCATACACTATGTTGAGTGCTAACTATCACTACTATCATTCAACATAGTGTATGCTAAAGTGTTAGCATGGAGCCTACTATCTGTCAACATGGTGTATGCTAAAGTGTTAGTATGGAGCCTACTATCTGTCAACATGGTGTATGCTAAAATGTTAGCATGGAGCCTACTATCTGTCAACATGGTGTATGCTAAAATGTTAGCATGGAGCCTACTATCTGTCAACATGGTATATGCTAAAATGTTAGCATGGAGCCTACTATCTGTCAACATGGTGTATGCTAAAGTGTTAGCATGGAGCCTACTATCTGTCAACATGGTGTATGCTAAAGTGTTAGCATGGAGCCTACTATCACTCTACATAGTGTATGCTAACGTGTTGTCTGTGTTCTCATCACTTAATGGC
>OOFE01036279.1:9327-28173 GCA_900323365.1 Monocentris japonica | reverse complement strand
GCTGTCCACAAGTCAGCTGTGGTGGAAACGTATTCCAAGCCCTCAAACATTTTTTTCAGTTCTTTCTCCATATCCGAGTAAGCTTTGTCGAGGTAGCTAGCAATTGTTTTTCTGTCAGGCACTGTTCCCTCCATGTTACACGTCATAGGGATTTTATTAATGATCTTACAGAAAGATGGAGACTCTACAGTTGATATTGGCACGTAACCAGCTACAAGCTCACTAATTTCTCTCGGAGTGACAGCTTTAGCCGAACTAAAAGCTAGCCGTTGCTGTTTCGGCGCTGTAGCACCGGCATCGTTCTCCTCGTCCTCAATGGGCCTCGCCACCAGTGTTGATGAGCTGCTGTGCTTAGCTTGCAGGTGCTTCTTCAAATTTGAAGTAGAGTTCTTCGCAGCTGACAGACACTTATTATCACCCAGGCACAATTTGCATTTCACTGTGATGTTCTTGTCCCTTTCACCCACAAATTCAAAATAATGCGAATACTTCCACGACATAAAGGCTGTCCTCTCTGCCATCTCGCTAGCTGATGGCAGCTGGTAGCTGCAGTAACCGCCAAGAAGTAGGAAAGAAACAGAAACAGTTCTGAATGCGTCAGGGATTTTAACAGTAACGGATTGCTGATTTGAAAACGCAACTAAATAACTGATTACTTGAATTGCAAAACTAATGCGTTACGTTACTCATTACAACGCGTTACTTTGTAGCGCGTTACCCCCAACACTGGTAGGGCGGGAGGAATGTACAGACGGAGAGAGGGACAGAGACAGAGGGCAATCTTCGCACTCAAACACCTCAGATGTTGCACCAATAAAAATTCCATCTTGTCCACGGCTTCCATTGTGAATGAAACGCTTGCTGTGCCATACAGATGGAAAATAGAGATCCCACATGAATTTGATGTTAAGTTATGTAAAAACGTACTCCAACAGATGGTGGAAGTCACTTGAAAGAACTGAAAAATTGCATCTGAACATTGCTGATGTGATTTCTTCATACTGATGGCTCCCAAAGTGAATATATTACACAAACTACAAAGGCATCTCTCTTAGATGATGTTTGATGACAATTTTCTTTTTTGCAAAAAAGTTAATAGATCAGTTCCACTGTAAAGGTGTCCCAATGAAGCAAAACTTAAATATTTCAGTGTGAATATGTCTCTCATTCTAATCTAATTTCCAAACACAAACACACTTATTTCTTTCATATAAATGCATGAGGTACTTCTGTATGGAATAGATGTTTATGCAGCAACTTTAGATTAATCTTTAACTATCAATGCTCTATATCTCATGCTATGATACTATTTGTCATGATACCTATATTATACATGCTGGCTTAAATTAAATGAAATTGAATTCTGTAATATTAGTAAATATATATCATATAAAGTAGATCACTTACACTTTTGATTTGGTATTATAAGGTAGCATTTTTCTTTCATCAAATGATGGTGTTGTAACTTGTCATTTCCCCTCATATTTAAGTTACTTTATTTAGTTACTTTAGATTACTTTGCTTACAACATCTATGGAATATGCAGATACATGGAAAATCTGTGACTACCTTTAACACTCATGATTTTATGAAGGTTTTATGACATTTTTCAATAAAACAAAAAAAGAAAACATCAGATTGCAGTCCAACCCTCTCAGATCTGAAAGTCACTCTCATTTTACTCCCATTCCACTGCAGAAGTTCTCCAAGCTGGTCGTGGTGTCCAAATTCTCCACCTGTGACCCAATTCCTACAAAATAAATGAGTAAGAAATATGTTCCCAGGGTCCTATGTTCCCCAGTTCAATATTCTGCTAACCCTGTTAACCCTAACCCTAACTTGGGAACATAGGACCCGGGGAACATAGGACCCTGGGAACATAGGAATGACCTCCTCCCTTTCCTAGGCCACAACGTCTTTGTTGTTGCCTTCTTCTGCCATCACATAGCGCTGAAGACCTGAGACAGACCAATTTCCAATCTGTATTTCCTCTCAAAATGTTTTCTAAAAAAAATTTACATCCTCCCAGTAAGAGGGGTAGTGGGGATGAGAAGGTGCTGATAAAAATGTGCAAATGACCCTGAGTCAGAAAATACTTATTCAACTGATTCATGCTGCGAATGGCAGGACTAAATCTTACACACTGTCTGAATAGATGCTTGTAAGTGCAGTATTTGTGTCCTCCATGCAGTGAAATGGGGCAGAGGAGGGGGGAGGGCTATGGATCAGGTTGTGTCTGTCCGTTGGTCAAGCTGTCAAACATGATATCTCAGGTGATATTTCAGACGCCGCTGGTCTGATTTGGACAAAACGTGGATGAGTAATGTGTTTTTGCACTGTGCTCCAGTGGTTTAAACATTGCATTGATTGGCCTAATGGGGGTGCTATAATTGGGTCACATTTTTTAACTCAAACATGATATCATGATGTCATAATACAAACAAGAAAAAAGGGGTGTGACAAGGGGGGTGAGGATGGCAGAACTGTGGGTGTTATTCCAATTAGGTCACATACTTGTCATGCTGGTGTGTCTGGGTGGGTAAAGGTGTAGGTGATTGTTTATTTGCGGTATGCCAAGTTTCGAGGTATATTTCTGTTATCTCTATCAATGTGGTGGTGAGTTTTTCCATATTTGATTAATTTGTTAATAGGTTAAGCAATGTTCAATAGATAATTTTGTCAGTTTTTCCAATTCTAAACTTACCACTGAGGAGCTGCAGTGTCTGGAATAATGATGATTGATTTTAATGAGGATGATATAGAACAGCATTAATATTACCAGGGGGGGTCTGGTGATTGGCAGTTTATTCCTGCTACAGAAAACTACTGTACGGTAAGACTTCTGGCTGAAATGACCTACTTTATTTTGAGTTAACTGATGTCCTGGGGTAATTTTAAACCCATCTGGATCGATGTCTGGTGTTTCACACAGTTGCAAACTTGTGCACCCAGCATCTGGATTACAAGAGCCATATAACCAGTGGCGGGGTAGAGCAGCATCACTCTTCAGATTAGATAAGATGAAACTTGATGATACCTGTGGGGAAATAAGGTTGCTGTAGCACCAAAAGTAATAGGATTCAGGAGGGGGAAAAAGAATAGAATATAAGCAGAAACAGAAGGAAGAGATAGCGCACTAAAGCACTGTTTGGTACCTAGAAAGAATAGTGGAAATGTGTGCATCTGGCATTACAATGACATGGAGCCACTTGGAGAGTTTGGCTAGTGTTGCTGTACTATGGGTGACATTGTTTGGCACATTTGTACGGTGTGTCTCTGGCTTACCTCGGTCCCCCAGCAAATTATTTTACCATACGGATGACTGACTGAAATTACAGATGTGCATGGGCAAAAACAAATTGCCAACCTCCCCTGGTAACACTAATGCCATCTGGAGAGGGCTTTCATTGAAAAAAATGGAATTTGCATTATTTAGTAGGTTAAGTTGTTCTTGTAACTGGTCAAAGGTCATGAAATTGCCACCCTTAAAGAGATTTGCCAAATGTGTAATTTTATGTTGTTTCCAGATAAGGAGTGAGAGTGATTTGTTTTTCATTTTAAATATAGGATTGTGCCAGAGCGGCGTTAGGGATGAAGGTGAGAGAGATGATCCAACTCTCACAGCCCAGCCACCAGGCTGTGAGAGTTCTGCTCATTGTTTGATTTTTGAAGCCTGGACGAGCTTTTATTGTTTTGTCAATGAAAGGTAGGTCTTATAAAGAGAAATTTGATTTCTAGGGTTGTTCTGTATCAAGCCATGTGGGGTGTGTTGTTTCATTCGTCCAGTTACGCATATACTGCAGTTGGGTGGAAAGAAAGGAGGACAAAATTAGGTGTTTCTAACCCTCCAAGACAGGTTGTAGTGCTGTGAGCAGCTGATAGAATAGCCACCAAATGATGTCACCAAATATCCACACCACATATCAGATTACGGACTGTATGTAGTGAAGTTTGGTTTTCTAGGTATAAAAGTACGTCATCAGCATATATACAAATTTTATGTTAGTTCACTTGAATCCATTAATGTTATTATTTTGACGGATGGAGCCTGAGCGGTTCACTGAAAAGAGCAAAGAGCAGTGGAGACAATAGACATCCTTGCCACATGCCTCGATAACTGGAAGGGCTGTGAAGTGTGACCATTAGTTGCAGAAGCTGTTGTTGGAGTTGTATAGTATCTTGATCCATGTGATGAAATATAGCACTGTGTTCTGGCATTTACAAAATGGCACTGATTGGCTTGATGGAGATGCTATGATTAAAGATCAAAATTTCAAACTAAAAGGCCATAACTGCTACACCACTGGACAGATTTCAAAACATGGAGGGATGATGCATTTTGGCACTGTGTTCTGGCATTTAAAAATTACACTGATTGGCTTGGTGGGAATGCAATAATTAAAGGAATTTTGAAAGGTCATAACTACTGCACCAATTTTGATAAAACTGAATGATGCACCTTGTTACTGATTGGCCTGTATCATTTGTGGGGATTGACATGTTTACTTGTTTGTGTCAGGATAAAAATAATGCTGTTGAGTCACCTGGTATAGTGCAAGACCCAATCAGTGGTGTCCAATCATGTGCCATGGAGGGCCAAGAGGCTGCAGGTTTTCCTTCTAACCAGTCACTGCACCAGGTGATTTCACTAATTAGTTCCTCCTCTCTGCTTGAAGGTAAGATAATCAGAGAAATCAGCTGCTGTAGTGTTTGGTTGGAAGGAAAACCTGCAGCCTCTTGGCCCTCCGTGGCACATGATTGGACACCACTGCTCAAGTTTCATTGGAGACTGTTGTTCTCTGCCTTCCCTGTGATGGGCACTGAGCAATTTGCCACTGGCACATCTCAGTGGATATTGAATTTGTACAAATATTGCTTTAAATTGGTTTGCTGTCACAGGACTATCAGACATGGTTCAAATGTAGATTAGACCTAATTGCGCTGTGTGTTAGCTTAAACTGGCTGGATCCATGTTCTAAAATATCACATAATGTGCATAATATAGTACATTAATATAATTGATTTTGACACAAAAATAAATCCAATAAATCCTACATCAAACTGAATGTGATTCTTCTATAGAACTATCACAATTATAATACTTTATCTGGAATGCAGTGCAACCTGGCTCAGTCTCCAGCAGGCCCTATCACACTGCGATGGTACAAAGTTGGCCTATAAACAGTTTTCTGGCTCCAGCTCCCAGTATTGACACCCTTATGGACAATGAAAAATGTATGGCCAAGGAAAAGGAAAGCAGAGAGTGCAGTTATTCTACCATCTCCACCATATAAACAACTTTTTGGACCAGAAGGTTCAAGAACAAAAAAACAAGCTATTCCGGGAGCAGCCTGGAAGAGCTGCCGAGTCGGGGTTGGAGCGGGACGCTCTGGGAAGCCTGGCGGACTGGCAGCTTTGGGACACCACGGTTGACCTGGCAGGACAGAGGGAGGTGCCAGCCGAGGGAGACGGTGCTGAACGCCTGCCGTCGACACCGGGTCGTATTTATGATTGCTGATTGCAAATAAAGCGGCCTGTTGGCCCGTTAACTCTACCCTCCTGCCTGTCTGTCACGGCCCTGGGTTTAGCAAGCCTCTACAACATCTTAATTTCAGTGATGATTCAAAGATTAAAATGATAAATTCTTTCATTATTCAGACTCCAAAGGTAATCCAGTGATACTTCAGTTGCTCTGCCTATGGTTATGTGCCTAGTTGAATTGATGTGGCATTAATAAACAAAAAAGTGACAAAACTGTGGTTCCTGAGTTGAGGTGCTAGAATGGAGAGTCTGTCTGTGAGAGACAGGTACTAATTTAGTGTCTCAGCTGGGGTTCCATCATGAATGTATTGTAGGGGTCTTGGGAAGACCCTAAGTAATTATTGTTGCTACCAAGCTGTGTCCCTTGATGGTGGCTTGGAGTCCTTTCAGGTGCAGGAAAAGCAGAGGTCTGTCATGTTATTATTTCTGGCTACGTGAGAAGTCACTACGACTGTATCTTTATAAAAGTATCTTTATTACCGACAACATGTGGCATACTGTACCGTACTGCAACTAACATGCCCAAAGCCCCCAGAATGCCCCCTCGCATGTCTACGTCACATTCACATAACCAATTACACCACAAGGTCCTCACTTTGTCTCTGGCTCACAAAATGACCTTGGATGGATTTTATCCAGGGCCTGGTTCAATATCCCATTTATCTCCTCGGCACTGAGCAGTATTTGAGAAAGGTAGGGTTTTTGCAGGCCAGTGAGAAGTATGTAGCAACTGATATTGTTATAACCTTAATACATATATAACCTATATATAACCTATAATACATCAGTTAATAAAATACTTTTCCAGATAATGTAATAACATAGTCAGACTGATATTGATATTGACTGGTATTATAACTTTTTCATTATAATGTAATGCATTATTACATTAACATGGAATTATTAAATAATAAGGTTATAACATATGTTTTACCTGATAATGTAATAATATGTAACAATAATGTTTTAACTTTTAAGAATCATCAAAAACCTCATAACTATGCATGTGGATATTGCAAGCTTAATGGAGTTTTTTTTAATGTCTACTGTCATCTAAAAATGTTTTCAAAACTATGACTGGATCACACCACTATGGTATACCAAGGAGGCATTCCCTTTTTTAAGGCAGTCCCCACCACCATCAGACTATATAATGCCTCCATATGGGAAAGCTTATACTTTATCCATCTAGGAGGATGTTAAAGAACCCATCCCTCCCTTGTTGGGCTGCATGTGCACCATCAGTCACCATCAGTACACTTGTGGTGCTGGCTGATAAGTCAACATTACATCTTTCCTTATGTGTTTGTGAGCAGTGTGTCATTATGTCAATATGTCACGATGTGGAATATGTGACTGTCATTATGTGCAACATGTCCTGAACAAGGACAGTCAAATCAGTGTTTCGGGTTTGTTGCTACAATCACAATGTAATTGTGTCTCTGTCAGTCTAAGTGTCTCGTTCTCCTCTGTTGTGATGTGTAAAACTCATCTCTTATGGAAAAACCCTCATCAACATTGTTGGCTGTGAGGGAAGAGGAGGGGAACAAGGAAGGCTTTCACTGGCATAGCACAACCCCAGGACCACAGGAGCAGTCTATTTCCCAAGCATGAGCAATTGTAGCACAGAGGCAGGTCAGGTAGTTCTTGTTGAATGTGTTCCAGGCCAAGGCATGCCACACAGCGTGTGTATTGTTGGCAGAGGTGGAATTTACAACCTTGCTGAGAGCACACATGAATCTCTGAGATAGTTTTCCAAGTACAGCTAGCTAGGTTAGCTTGGCTAGAATGACTATATCTCTGAGATTTCAACCCCTCGTGAGCCCAAGTGCAGCCTAAGATACTCAGGCAGTGCTCTTTTGGCCCTTCCACAGTCTAGACTGAGGACAAATGCTAGAGCTACACTGAGCATGTTAGACACGTGTTTTACACCAGCAACATACATGTGCCGTAGGGGACGTGGCTGATTTGGGTTGTTGCCAGTTTGTTGTTGACACAGTTGAGTAGTGTTCGGTATTGTAAGGATTTATTGATACCATTATCAATACTTTTATTGATACTCTACTCTACTGATGTAATGGACTGTAAGGTATTGATACTGTGCAACACTTGCCCACCCATCACTAATGATTACTACCTTGGATACATCTGTGATTCCAGATGTTTTTCTTTTTGCCCTCATACTAAGCAGATTATAAGGGTATTAACTGCGGTTGAGGGGCATGGTCATCTTCTTACAGTAGAAATATATTAATACAACTTTACACAACTAGTGCTCTGGTTGCTAGGTTAGTACAGGGCAACAGATTGAGAGTTTAATTCTGAAATGAGATCGCCAATATTTTGAGAATGCGACTCTCACTTGTGACGACGAGAACAAAGCTCCTCACCCTAAGGACACAGGACCCACACCACTCTGCAGTGCAGGGGCTCAGCATCCCGAATAACAGCTGCCAGCTCTGCCAGTGAAAGTTCAGCACTAAAACCAGCAACTGCCACAGTAGGCTGCCAGGGAGAGTGGGGCAGAGTCACATGATAACTCACACCTATGTGCCCTTGAGCGCTACTGTGGCCCACTAGCAATCATCCTGGAGGCTTACAAAAAGCATGGGGAAAGCAGACCAAGACTAACAGTGAAGCCCACACTGCTCCAGCTCACATGCTTGCTCTGTCTGTCAGATAAAGACCCAGGCAAGACTCACCCCCCCTCGCCAACCTGACCAAGAAAGGCCAGTCTGAGAAGGTGAAATGTAAGCAGAGGTGGTGTTTCAGCAACTGAAGTCTGCTCTCACCTCCAAACCCATGCTTGGAGGTGACCCTGACTTGAACTGGCCATATTCCAAGAAACAACTTGGAATTTTGGATTTTCATCTCTTCGCCACAGGTGTTGTCCCTATGATAATTAAGATATGAACATCCCATCATGCTTATGGTCATCTAAAAATGGTGGGCATATCCACTTGCCCATTATTGTGGTTGGGTTGCAGTACGTAAATGCATTTTTGTGTAAAAAAAGGCCTGATTGCTTGTTTCTGTTGCTTGTTGCTTGAGTTGTGGTGGCTCTGTTATGATGTGAAGTGCATTCTCCTGGCAGGTTAATTTCTATCCAAATAGGAGTGGAATCTTTGAGGATGACAATGCCCCATCCACAGCACACAAGTGGTCTCTGGCTGGTTCGATGAGCATGAAAATGGTATAAACCACATATCATGGCCTCTCAGGCACCAGATTTCATCCCAGTTGAGCACTTTTGGGAGGTTCTGGAGTGGTGCCTGGGACAGCATTTTCCACTACCATCATCAGTACACTAAATGATGCAATTTCTTTTGAACAAATGGTGTCACATCCTTCAAAGGTTCCATGCACTTGTAAGTTCTATGCCAAAGTGGATTGAAGCTGTACTAGTGGTTCGTGGTGGCTCAATGTCCAATTAAGACTTTTTATGCTTTGGCAGGGACTGAAAGGGAACCAAACACTGTCTCCTGGTGTAACTAGATGAAATAAGTGCATATTGTGCAATGTTGTGTGATATTAAGAGTCAAGCTTTAAATGCACCATAATGTACAGCTTATTTTCCTCTTGTTCTGTTCTGTTCAAACTCCAAAGGCAATCAGCAACTACATGTGGGATTGTTGGATTGTTGGATTAGGGCATATACTCATTCAAATAGTTACCAAGTAAAACATTATACCCATATACACATAATTATACAGCTATGTTGTAGACATACAGCTGTTTGAAAAGTTCAAAAAGAAAGTTATAAAGTTAAAGATTTTGTTTTTCTCCTTGTCTTTGCTCAATTAATTCTCAGTAGGTTGAGGGGGTATGGCCCTGGTGACATACTTAGCACCACCCATTATTTGTTGGCCATCATGTCTGAGGGGAAGGGAAGCAAATTATTTTATGGGGGAAAAAAATTGTCCGGTGAAAAACATGAAATATGTTATATGCTAACATCTTAAAATTCCGTGCCAGATAGCCAAGGATTGTCAACATGGAGGTCTTCTTACTTCTTTTGTCTCACCCTTACTCAAACACCTGCACACACACAAGGTCCCTTGCTTTTTGCCCATTTTGTCCTCTTTTAACTTCAGTGGTCTGATGAAAAAATATGATAGATATGGAAAGAAGTGAAAAAATGCACAAATAACAAATAATGTTCTTGTCATTTTACACCAGCCTACATTGCTTTAGCCAGCCACCAAGGCAATCACTGTTGCCTTTCTCCTCTCTCTCTCCTTTGCACTGTCCCTGGCTACTGTATGATAGACTTCAGGTCATCTCATTATAGAGGACAAAATCAGCTCTAATTAGAAATAAATTAATAAATAAATACATCTATTAAATACAAAACAAATACATTTATAAACTACATGCATAGAAACCTGTCAATAAATGCATGAAAACAACAAATAAATAGCAATCAAACTAGTTCACTGACTCCAAATAACTGTGCAGATGACGTGCAGTTGTGCAGAAACCTCTTCCAAATTTTCAAGAACTAAGGGGTCGACTCTGTGTTGGTACAGCTAGTAGCAGACTCACAGTATTGATTATTGTTTCACGGATAAGCAGGTAATCAGGGGAAGCGCCATTGTCTGCTGTGGCAGGCAAATTTCCTAACACTCTGGCTATCGCAATGTTAATCTTCACACAAATTGACATCTCATATGGAGAAACCGTCTTCATGGCAGTGGCCAACTTGTCACCTAATTGTGAAGTTCAACAATGCGGCAGAACATTAAGTGTGTTGCGACAAAGTTGTTTTATTGTCAGCAAAGTGAGGCAAATCCAATCAAGCAATGCGCCATGATAATGACCAACCAATACTGTGTTAAATGCCACACATGTTTTTTGATGGACACAGCCTCATTATCACATGAAGGAGAATTACAGAAATAAATGGGGAAATAAATGACTATATGACTATGACTACAACTTTTTTTGTTAATGCATTGTCTAACTAATTTATTTATTCATTAAGCTCACTGCTTACTGTTATTTATATATTTATTTCTGGATTACTGCTCACCTGCACATTGTGATTGGCTGAGAGTCATTCCAAGGAGTGCCTACTCTCAGACCATGTCAAAAAATGATCAGTCCACCTTGTTTACGTTCTACTGACACATTGGCTGCATTTGTAGCTTGACACTCCATGTGCTTCAAGCCGAACTGAACCAATGATTAATTCAAATCGCTGTCAGAATTCCCATTGATTTGTTTATAATTGCAGCCAGTGGTGCAAAACTTAACCGGCCTAACATCCTAGCAAGCAGGCTGCACTCCACAGCAGTGAAAATAACTCTTATTCAGACCACAACTCCCCACAGCAGGATAATATTTTTTCAGCGGTTTCCTCATTCCAAGGACATGCAAGTGATTGGAGACTCTAAATTGAGTGTGTTTGTCTGTGTGTTAGCCCTGTGATCAACTGAAGTTTCCCTGCCTTCGGCCCAATGCATGCTGGGACAGGCTCCCCCGTGACCCTGAACAGGAATAAGCGGGTATGGCAAATGATAAATGAATGAAAATGAAAGGAAACAACTTATTGGTGCTTCCTCATCATCCCTTCATTCCTTCATCATATCTTAACCGTTCCTAAATCCCTCTCGCATTGTGTGCTCTGTTCCACTGCAGGAGAATAATGCAGGAAAATAATGTTTCGGTTGTGGGAGAGAGCCTGGACAGCCTGGAGGAGGTGGCTGAGGGGAGGATGAGGTCTAAAATCAGATCCATCTTGGAGAATCCATCCCACCCCCTCTATGGTGAGATGAACAGGCTGAGAAGCTCCTTCAGCCACCGTCTCATCCAACCTAAGTGAACAAGGGAGCGCTTCAAGCACAATCGGACTGTACAACGTCAACCCCTGAGCTTGCTGCTTTCTTCTTGACCTTCTTGTATATTTTTTGGATTTTTTATACAAACTTGTTTATTGTATAGTGATGTGTGCCGCTCTTGCTTTGTACTGCTGCATAACTGCAATTTCCTCTCGGGGACAATAAAGAGCCATCTATCTATCTATCAATGCAACTTGACAGGAGTGCTCTCTTACTGTGCATGCTGTACATGTAAGCTTCAATTTGCTATATTCTACTTGCTCCTCCATGAGCAATTGTTTCACCAACCTCAAATCACTGCGAAAAGTTTTGTTTTTGTTGTTTTTTTATATCCAGTAAATGGCCTTTTTGGTCTTTCAGATCTTGGTGAATGGGCAAAAAGATGCTCAACCTTTCCATCAGAGGAGAATAAAGGCTTTTCAAATGACTTTCCCAGGGTTGTAAGCACACCTCGATTAATTCGCATGGCTTACCTGGGCTGGAGCCCAGGGGACCTGACTCACAGCAGGTCACACATTTCTTTGTTGTCTTTGTGCTGTGAGCATTTGCAAAGGATAGAGAATGGACATAGGCTATGCTGTTGGTTGATTGGGGTCTTTAGGCCCATTGGCCCTTCATCATTGTTGTTGGTGTTGGCTTGCTGAGATGTAACACATGACGTGTTCATGTTTGTTACATGTGCTCAAGCCATCGCTACTAAATGTGGCAGTAGACATTTATTTATCCATTTTTCTGGGAGAAATTCAGATAAATTGGGCTACCTACAAAACATTTAGCCCAGGGGCCCGTGACCACTATAATCCTCCAATGACGTTAGGCATACAGAGCAAAAGAACTTGTTTCCATAGTAATCTGCTATTGACGTGCACACACAAAGGTACAATATGTGCTTAGGGAGTGAAACTAATAATTTCAGAGAAATAATGAATGATTCTATTCATCCTTACCATTTTTTTCTTTTGTTCATTTGTTTTGGTTCATGTTGCCTGCAGCACTCTTGACCTCCAGATGAAATACAAGACCCAAATGATCCTGTAGCATACATATGGGTCAGACTTAGACACCAGACAGAAGTCACATCAGGATTCTCTCTGCTGCCTACAGCCGGGACTACTGAGTGTCCCTCTGTGAGATCCATGACTGGACACTGATAGTCAAGACTCAAGTTTTTCTGGCTCAAAGAAATCGACGTGTGCTGGGACATGTAATCTGTGTTCCCTAGTAAATCTTGTATGGCCGAGTGAAGGAAGCTCCGAGATCTGCCAGTAGCCGGTGTAAATACTTCAAGGAGCACTCACTCTGCTTAAGAGATGTGGCATCTCACCCTCAGCACTTGACAGCCTGGCTGCCAACCGTCACTCCTGGCAATCCACCTGCCACGAAGGTGCAACACATCTCCAGGACACCATTACTGAGAGAAGACAGAAGCACAGATCTCAGACCCCAAGGTGCTGCAGGGCCCCTATCTATGTCACTGAGCACATCTGCCCCTCATGTGGCAAACTTGTTGCACATTGGCTCGTTTATATGCCTGCACGTTGTTTTTTTTTTTGTACCACTGCATTGCATAACCACAATCACTATTTGGGAATAATGTTATCAGTGACATCAATAGATTGTCATAAGCAAGTCTGTGTTACAACTACAACCAAACTCCTGAGGATGTTCAGGGGAATTTCTCTTATTTGGGTGCATTGTGCCTGTTCGTTACATGCTGTCCTGTGAAATTCAATATCCAGCAGCTATAACAAGTATGAGAAATACACTAAGTGCAACATAAAACACAGACATAAAAAAAAAATATCAATTAAAGGTGAGAAGAGGTTGAAAGGACTGGTCAGGAAATTATGCTAACAATAACCTTCAGCATCTGACGCGTTAAGCTATGGCAGGAAGGGCTGGGACTCTGAAAGGAGGATGTAGGCTCTGGCCTTTTAATTTGGTAGAGAATGATGATGGGGTAAGGGAGCAGGCCACAACACTTGATTATTCTCACCCACCCTGGACTAAAATTTTACCTTGTCAGGGTGACAGGGCCTCGTGTCAAAATTACTGTCTAGTTGATTTTGCAACAATTATAGCCCAGTGCCCTAACCCCTTTTACCAGAGACATTGGACGGTCAGTGGAAAATTGAATGTGCCATTTCTTCCTTTCCATTGTCGTTTCAATTTCTCTCTGGAATGACTTAAGCATCGCTCTTGACGGTTAAGCCATATTGTCCCGAGATGGCCTCAGACAAAGCGCTTCGTGTCGTGTGCGGTGTGTCATGTCTTCCATCGCAGGGTTCCTGAGTGGCAGCCCATTTTCCAATAGTTTGAACAAATTGTAGAGACTCGCAAGCGCTCTCTCGCTACGACTCCACCTCTTACCTCTTTCTCCATCTCCGTCCCGTCGCTCTTGCTGTGTCTTTCCGTTTAATCTGTATAATGACATATACATCTGCAAACCTGCTTCCAGTTCTACCCATGCATGCACATGTCTTAGCTCTTGATGCTGTCATTGGTCAAAAACAGTAAATTATACAATAACAGGCAGCAAACCCAGTAATCCTCTGCATCAAAGCATAACCTAGTTTAGTTATTCCCTCCTGTCTATGTAGGTCAAGACTCATGCAAAAATTACTTTTTCATTTCTTGTCCGTCAAAAATTCAAGGAATAAAGAAAATATCTTAATGCAGGTTCATAAACAAGTGCTTTGCCTTGAACTATTAATCAGCAGTAAGTGTGTCTTACCAAACAGATCACAGTAACCCAAAATCTGTGAGGAGTTGCTTTGGACAACTTAGTATTCAATGCAGTCAGCCTATTTTACATTATTCATCCCTTCAGAGGATATGTGAAGGAGGCCTCATACGCCCAATAACCCATTTTAACTCCCAATGTTTGAGTCCTGGATGTCTTGTTTCTTGTTTTTCCTCTCAGTATTCATATCAAAACCCTTACCCTCCCTGTGGTAAGTAAGTAAAAAACCTATCTGTGCTGTGTACCTGGCTTTCTTCAGACTCAGGACACAGATTCAAATGTCTGTATGCTCTTAAGATCACTCTAATATACAGTAAGTGCATGAGCAATATGCACTCCGCCGTGGCACAAGCACAAGGTCCAAATCAATTCACCCTTAGTATGTGTGTCAGTTATGGATTTAATTTGTGCAGAACTGGAAAGTTTCATGTGAAACTTTCCACTGAGTGACACTGAACCCTTGTATTAAAGGGCCAATTTGTAATCGCAGGATGGCATGCCCTGATGAAGCACAATAGCCCCACTTACTGGCTTTGGTTGCATTGGGATTTATTGGATTTATGACATTATTTTTCATTCTCAAATGTATTGTTTTAGCTTTGGATATAAGGACTGCTACTATGTGACAGCAACATGTGTGAAGAAGGAAAATATATCCATAAAGGTCAATAAAGATGATGATGAAAAATAAGCATGACCCAACATGTAAGTTAAAGATACTTTCAGGAAAAAAAAGAAAAAATGTTTCTTTGTACTGAATAAGTGAATAGTGTTTTACAGGAATTCAAATCAAAATCAAAAGCAGTATCTAATGAACTAAAGACTAAAAAGAAAAGCTCGAGGTGAGGACAAAACTGTAGTGAGGTGAATTATCAGTGAAATGCCCTTTTAATAATGCTTGCAAACCCTCCATGAGGGTCAAGGGTAAGATACTATGTCGCATTCCAAGTCTCTCGCAGATTGAATTTGTTCATCACAGTGTGCGGTGTAAATATCATGCTGGTACATTTCCCACATAGTGATGAGGGAAAGAGGTAAAATGCATACATAGTGAAATAGTGCTTAGATGCAACTTTTTATCACATGAAAATGGTCATGGTCAAAAATGTGTTAAAAAAATACTTAGTATTATTATTATTATTGTTATTATTATTACTTAATACAGATTATGTCAGACAAAACAACACTAATATAGCTACAACCTGAAACCGCACCCTTGTTCTACTGTCTTGATGTCTTGAGGTCAATCACTTCCTATGTTTTGATTGCAGTCAGTGGTCATACTATGATTCTTTAGTCTTTATTTTTCAGTTAGATGCAGCAATAGTGGAGGGCCCATAAATTGTGTACTACAGCTTTAACCCATCTACTGTACATGTGTCCACCAACGCCCTCCCTGCAGTGAAACATAAGCACTAGCTGCCCCTCCACCACTGGAGAGCTGACTCCATTTGCTCCTATGAGAGCATCGAAAACAAAACCAGAGACCATTTTTTAAAGAAATCATGGACGTGACATTTATGAGCAGAGCATCGAAACCCCCATTCCACAAAACTCCCATTGACATGCAAGAAGCCCCCCTGCAGTTCTTTGTTGTCTAACACTCAGCGGGTACAGATGACTCTGCCGACAAATATGGCCTCTTCTCCTCCTTTTCAATGGTTATTTCATTTAAAGTGTCAATCCAAGGCTAGGAACACTGGCAGTTGGTCCGAGTCAGTGGGAGGCTTGTCACGGTGCTCTTTGAAGCATCACAGGGTGTAATTTGCAGGACAGAGGTTGTCAGAGGGCAGGAGCAGGAGGGAATACTGATGGCAAAGTGATCTCACAAGCTGGGAATCTTCTGAGCTGATCTAAAGTCAAGAAAAATGCAGATGATGAAACACATTAACTTTCATTTTCATCATATCGGTTAAGCAATAAACCACAAGAAGCCATGCTCTACATGATTTTAGAACAGCTAAGAGAGAGAGAACACAATAGAGAACACAAACGTTTAATTAATCTTCTATTTTTATATAATATAATATAATAATAATTGTAATAAATGTTATCTTTCGCCATCTTTCAGCTAAACAACATAGCAGTAGTAGTCTGAGGTATTTTACGGAACGTGAACTTTATGTTTTATAATTTTACATTCATAACTACCAGCCGTTCCACACATCGACTGCTGTCTGTGGCAAGTGGGGTGGGTACTGAATGTTGGCCGGAAGGCAACGAGAGCCAATTAACCCTTATCTCTATGTTTCAATAGACGCGGGCATGAGACCGAGCTGGAGTCGCCACTACAGCTAACTAGATGACTGCTAGCCTGAAAACGCTGTTTAACCATTTATAGATTGCTGGTCTCATCTCTGAAAAAGGGAACATGGTACCAGTGGTGCACACTTTATTACTTTATTAAACAGACAGCACCAGACGCCCGTCTCATGTGTCCTTCCTGCTGTTCCAAGATGGGTTAGATTTTCGTAATATATTACCGCTAATCAGAACTACTCTAAGAACTTATTTAGTAGCATTGATTGCCTTGTGAACCCTGCTGTGAGAAGTTCTTACCTTTTTTTGGTGGGAAGATTGATCCCGTAGTCTGGACCGTTTAAACCGCTTTTCACCCATTTCTCAGGGGTACCATAGGGATACTGTAATACATGAGACCTCTATCAGTTGAGAAAATTCTGCAACCTCTTGGGCTCATGAAACCCTTTCAAAACCCATTGGATAATGTCAGAAATGCATTGTCAAGCTAAAAACAAGGCTGCTTTTCTTAGCTCACGAAAAGTTGACATTTTGCTGATAAGAGGTTTCCACCTGACAGAGATGATATATGGAGTCTATAGGCCCTAGCTTGGCTCTTTCCACTGGTTGAACTGTTTCAAATGTTCACTCTCTCAAAACCCTCCTTTGATCAGAGCTTAATAAATACAGACCTATTTTCAACATTACCTTTCATCTCAAGTTTTTGGAGAGTGCAGTATCAAAGGAACTTGCCTTGACTGCTACATTGCCCTCTTCTCCTTTCCCAATTGACAAGCCAAGACACAGCTCCAGAGTGCTGCTGTTATTCTATAAACACTCCACCCCAATATTCAGACTACAGCCATTGAGTTTGAATGGGGCATCAATTTAGTGTCATGAAACTGAAGACTATATATAGGTTTCTCTTATATCTCCCATCCATGTGGAGCTATCGTACTAATCTAATGACACACACACACACACACACACACACACACACACACATTTCCTCATATAGTCTATATGCAACATTATACGTCGTAAAAGTTGGGGTGGAGTTAAAGGCCCAAAGTAGTCCTGCTGAGCATTACGGAGACAGAGACATGGAGTCAAACTGTAACTCTAATATAGTCACATGGCTGCACAGAAGATATTAGAGTCAAACTCTAACTCTAATATTGTCTGTGCAGCCATGTGAAGAGACTGCCCCAATCCTGTTATCTCACTGCAAGTCCAAAATGCATGCATTTAGGTACCGGTCTCCAAGGTACATTTTTTACACTGAGGAGACATCCTTATACATACAATAAATTCAGGGAGGGCGGGAGGTCATTCTCTTCAAGCAAAATATGATTCAGAATTCATTTGTCAGATTCTTGGATTGAATCTTAAGCAATTTGCACATTGATGAGGATAAATGTTGTTTGATGTGCAGTAGGCATACCTGCAGCACTGTTGCAGTTGTCATAACGCTGAAATCTGAACATGTAATGAAAAGATGAACACCCGTCCCCTGACTCATTGGTAACAGCGGTCAGCGCAGAAAGAGAGATGTGGATATGCAAAATGCATTTAGGGTCTCTTTAAGTGGGGCATAGACTTGTCAGCTTCCCTGCAAAGATGACAAATAGGCTATTCACTCTGCCAGCATGTGCCTTTTCTGTAGCAAATTTTTACATCAGGGAAATAGCTAAATACATGACAAAAAGAACTGCTGTTGTAGACAACAGTCTTATTTTATAGGCAATAGATAGCAAGCCATGCTGTAACATTGTAAGGGAGATTTGCAAAGGTTTATTGGCCTAAAATGAACTAGGAACGCATTAGAAATACTGTAAAACCATGATGCAATTCTCCTTTCCTGATATGTGTGCAGACTATTCTGCACCTATTCTGTAAATTTTTCTAAACTGTTGAAATTCACAGACAATTTACAGAATAGGTGCTTTCCTAGTTTCCTAGGTGATGCTACTTGGGCTCTATCAGAAAGTGGGGTTTTGGGGCGGTTGTATACTGCACCCACGTGTGTCAAAATGCCTCTCTGTGCCAGAGTGGAGCCATTACGAGCCATGACTTCCCTTACTCCAGCAGTAACACATTTTGTCATTACAGTCATCAATTCTCTTAGTACCTCTCTTACTGCTGAAATGTTGCTGCCAAAACAATGCTATGAACTTTGAGTGTGATTGATTACCTTCTGCATTAAATTCAGCCATGGCTGAACTAGGCTGGACACATTTATGCAATGTAATTTAGCACCATCTCACTTGGGAAATATAGATAAAGCTATATATAGGAAGTTTATTGTCTTCCTTATTTCACTACGCTAAAGAGACACCGTTACAAACAACTCTGGTATTTTCTGTCAGGAACACAAAGGCAAACTCAGTTGGAGTCAAGCATTGTCAACAAATCTTGTAAGACTTTCATCCAATCCAAATGAATTTTGATATACCACATGGGACTGTTATATGAGGTTTAAAG
>OOFE01036278.1:7300-19455 GCA_900323365.1 Monocentris japonica | reverse complement strand
ATCCCCAATCCTCTCATCCACTGGAGCTATTCAATATCCAACAATAGGGGAGGTGTGAATGTGTGTATGAATATGAGGAGAGAGGAGCTGAAAAAACTGTTAAAGACGACTTTTGTTTTTCAGATGGAGACGAAGCTGAAAGACAAGCTGGGGCCCAACAATGTCAAACTTGGATGGAGAAAGAGCCCTGATGGAAACGTCTTCCACAAGGAGGAAAAAAAGAAGAAAGCTGTTTTGGTGAAGCGGGAACTCTAATACTTTGTCTTGCTTTGCAGGTGCAATCCTACAAATTCAATGCCGCTCTATGATTTATCAGTGTGTATCCTTTTAGCATTTGCTTGTTTGATTAATGAATAGTTTTCTGTAGTCAATCTCATATTTTCTAAACACATTTTAAAGACATACATTAATGAGTTTAAGAAATCTTTCTAAAGGGGTTCTTTGTGGCATCAGTTCTCAAACCTTTTCATGGTGGTTTTCATGGAGTGTTTAGCTTAGGTTTTAGATTTTAGGTTTAGTTTATTTATACATATTTTCAGATCTAAATCATAATTAAAGCCTAATTTGTTAATTTAATTAAACAAAATTAAAAAATATTTTTGGGCAGTAGACAGTAAATTGTTAACAAGTGTAACTAATTTATTTTTCTCTTTATGCTGATGATGTGTTCATTTTCAATCATAATTTGAAACATTTGCTTAAAAACTCGGTTTAAAGGTGCGCTCACTGTAAAGTCCAGGAGAGAAGTAGATTCAACATGACATAATAGAGATGGTCATTTACTCATTTCCACCTCAAACATGTACATTCTTTACATTTTAATTCTTACATATAAGTGGATTCATATTTGTAAAAAGGGAAAGTGTGAATGACTTGTATTTTCCCTGCTCCATTGCTCTCGTACTGACAGATGGGCGAACACACACACACACACACACACGCATTCATACAAAGATCTGTACTCATATCTTGTTTGTTTTCTTGTTTTATATGTATTTCTGAATTTTGTTACTATGTAAAGTACTTTGTGACAAACCTGTTTAATTGAAAGCACTTTAGAAATAAATTTGACTTGCCTTGAATCTCTCATCCCCCATCTCTCATCTCCCACCTCTCACTCACCTCCCAACTTTCACCCTCGACTTCTTACCTCCGAGCTCTTATCTCTTACCTCCCAGTTCCCTGCTCTCACCTTTATTATTTACCACTGTGTACCACTGCTGTGTAACAGTCTTTATAGGACCTTTATTCCATTGCTTGGACTCAAGCTGTACAAGTAAATTTGGTTTTGTTTATTCCTGTGTGTCTCCTTTTATGCCTCCATCTTGTGCTCCCCCTTCCCTTGTATTTTTAATGGTATTGCGAGTTCCTACGGCTCCAAACCTAAGTGGTACAGTCAATATTAATTGCTTGCTGTTCAGTACAGCCAGCACCAGCACAGCCCTCCAGACCAGAGACAACACAGTTCATCAGGTGCTGAAATGTTGCACACACTTTCTGCAACGTAAAAGGCATGAGTATATACACCGATCAGCCATAACATTAAAGCCATTTGGCGGTGGACAGGGGTCAGCATAGGCACTCTGACCGGTCTGTGGCTACGCAGCCCCATACAAAGCAAGCTGTGATGCATTGTGTGTTCTGACACCTTTCTATCATAGCCAGCAGTAACTTTTTCAGCAATTTGTGCTACAGTAGCTCTTCTGTGGGATCGGACCAGACGGGCTGGCCTTCGCTCCCCATGCGCATCAATAAGCCTTGGGCGCCCATGACCCTGTCACCGGTTCACCGGTTGTCCTTCCTTGGACCACTTTTGGTAGGTACTAACCACTGCATACCGGGAACACCCCACAAGACCTGCCGTTTTGGAGATGCTCTGACCCAGTCGTCTAGCCATCACAATTTGGCCCTTGTCAAAGTCTCTCAGATCCTTACGCTTGCCCATTTTTCCTGCTTCCAACACATCAACTTCAAGAACTGACTGTTCACTTGCTTCCCAATATATCCCACCCCTTGACAGGTGCCATTGTAACGAGATAATCGATGTTATTCACTTCACCTGGCAGTGGTTTTAATGTTGTGGCTGATCAGTGCATGCCAGCACTACCTTTTGCTGAGTATGGATGGATCCAGCCTTTGTCTACTTAAGTGGCATGGCTGACACTTCATTTCCGGCTTTACATCCCAGCGCCTTGGGAGCCCATTCAGCCAAGACCATAAATCGTAATGCAGTAAAGGTATGTGCGTGAGATAGACAGACAGACAGACAGACAGAGAGAGAGAGAGAGAGAGAGAGAGAGAGAGAGAGAGAGAGAGACAGAGAGAGAGGAAGGGAAGGGAAGAAAGGGAACATTGAATTCTCACCGGAGCAGATTATGAGTGAGATGCAAGGATGGTTGTAAATTGCAGGTAATTTGTGTCATGAGTTAGAGGACTTAAATCCCTGGAATCAATGTCAAGGAGGAGAGGACAGATATCGCACCTAGTCAACATTACGGAGCAGGGAGGAGAGGGGTGGGATTAATGGATGGGTGGAGATGGGGAGTAAAAAGAGAGAGAGAGAGAGAGCTCGGGAGGAAGTCAGAAAAAGAGATGGGCGATTTTTCTCTCTTCTCTCTCTCTGTTGGCAGGTGTGTGCACGGATCATTAAAGAGTTGAAAAATGGGGAGGAGATTGTAATGACTCACTAATGACCTTGACCAGAGACTTTAGCAAGGACTCTTGTCTGTTGCGACGTGTCTGCATGGCATGGCAGCAAGCAGAGTGTCATCATGATTAACTGACATACTGCCAAGGACATGAGTGAGGAAAGTGCCAATACAATTCATCATCCAGTACTATTCAAGTAAAAGTATTCAAGTTCTTCTGTGAATTTTTCTTTCAGTCCTTGTGAATTGTAGTTTTTTTATTTCCCTGTCTTCCATCTGCTGCAGCGTGTTTTACAACAAATGGAACTGAAAATACACATTGATCTGTTCTTCCTGGGATATTTCATTCAACCTCAAGGTTTCCTGTCTGTTAAATCAAACAATATGACAAATCAGCAGCCTTGGATCTTTAAGTTTTGCCTCCTCTTCACTTTTTTTCAGAATGATGGACATGTCCCAAACGGCTGTGGCCCAAAAAAGATGGATGGTAAATGGAAAAGCTTCCATTGTGATTGTCAAGTTGTGGGCTGGAAGAAAAATGCTGAGTTCTGTGAATGGACATGCACTACAACTTGCAACGCCATCCATTCTGTGCTGTCTACTATTTATATTGGAGCTGTCCTGAATTCACCCATCATCCAAAACTGTTGCATTGAATTGCACATTTTCCTCTAGTTTCAGAGCATCTGTGCAACTCTAGTGGGTGAGATAGCACTCCAAGAGCACACCATGCTGGAGCCAATAACTGTGTCCGTATGTGTGTTTCTGCATGGGTGTGTGCATGTGTGTGTGTGTGGCATAATGCGTGTAGATTTTTGTGGATAAAAATTTTAGACTGGAAATAAACACAGCAGATTAGCACACAAGCATGAATCAACTCAGCTGATGGCAGATAGCATTGTCTGGCACGCTAAATCTTAATCTCTGTTGTATATGCCATGCAATAATTCAATGTGTATCAGTTTTTCATAATGGAAACAAATTGAGATGCTATCTTTAAGTCTCAATTCTGTTTTCTGGCTTTCATTTTGTCAAAGCGGCGATATTAGCGGTTCTGTCTAGTTGGATTTACGTATTCTACCTTGTGAAGTTGAGATCATTTGGCAAGATCCTCGGCAGCTATCGGCAAACAACTGGCCCACAGGATTTAACTGTTTTATCTATCTCCCCTGTCAGAGAGAAAGAATGAGGAGGGGCAGACGAAAAGTAAAGAAATGAATTACAGAGCGAAATGGAGAGAGTCATCTATTGCTGGTGACAGAGCGCTGCCAAACTGGAGATAAGGAAAACCCATTTGTAGGAAACGGCCACTCAGCACTTTTAAACATAACCCATTAACAGAGCAGGTCAGCCCGTGGGTCACAGGGGAGATAAGGTGGTTTTTTTTGGTGGTTGTGTGCATAATATGGGTATTAGGATATTCTTACTAAGTGAACATGACTATCGATGTAGCATGGAAAATGGACCTGGACCTGTCGTACCCACAGCGTCTGTCATTGTCTGATGTCAGTGAAGCTGAACGTTGAATATTGCACGATAAACAAGTAATAATACACGCTGACCTGCTTTGTCTGCCATTTTTTCTGCATCTATTCCCACCGCCCAAGCCATGACTAAGAGCATCTTGTATTAATCTGCAAAACATTTCAATTCTATTGTTTTACTCATGACCATCATGCATGCAAACTGATGACTGCCATTTTTTAAACTGAAATTTGAAAGTTTAGAGAGATTAAAGAATTAAAGCAATACATTTTAAATTCAATTCAATTTAAATGTGATTTTTGTTTACGGGTCATATTTCCTAACTATTAGTGCAGCAGTTCATGTACAGCTCCGTTGTGTTTTCATGGTCCGCTGACCACAGCAGCTCAAGCTGCCTCAAATTTCTCATTGCACCCCAAGGGAAAGGTTTTGATGATGGATTATTTCCAGGCTGCAGGAATAAAATAACATGCCGTTGGACTCATGATTAAAGTTTGATGCTGTTGTTTTGTTGCCCTGGTGAGTATTTTGGCTTGGGTGAATGATTCTTCTGTGGTGTTTAACATTAATACGGCGCAATGAGCAGTGTGTGTACTTGTATCGCACCTACAGTATGTCTGAAGGTTGTTATTGCATATTTTTACAAACGTTCACTAGCCTTTGCTTCTTACTTGTTTGTGCTCTTTGAAGATCACTTCTGTAGTTTGACTCTCTATTCCTCTCCACTCTCTCTGTTTCTCTTTTAATTGCAGGTCATGCTTTGGCAGCAATCAAACAGAAACAATTAGGAGGAGAGTGTTTTCAAACCACTCAGTCCAGCTAATGAAGGGGCTTGGCATGCAAACAGCACCATCATCTAGCCAGAAACCTTCCCCAAAGTTTAAAAGTAGAAATTAATTGGGATGGACTTGGACTAATGATATTTCCCACGAAGGAAGTTGTTGGTGCTGGTTAGGATGCATGCTCCATCCTAGATGAAAGAAGGTTATTTAAGATGGGGCTATTGCGCAATGCAAGTTTAATATAAGCTGACATATGAAGTTGTGAAAAGCAGAGACTTTGATGCCTCTTTAATCAGCTTTTACACCAATGGGGCAGTTTGCATTGCAATCACATGGATCTTAAACTTCAGTGAGGGAGCTGGATGATGAGAGAAGGAAGGGCTCCTGTCAGAGTTGACATCTAGCGTAAATGAGGGAGAGAAATCGTGATATCCCAGACTTCATGTCAAAACAGGGGAGTCACATGAGGAGGTTGTACAAAATGATGCATTACAAGGAGAGCTTGAAGTTTCAGACTGGGAAGCCATGCAGGCGCTGGGAGAGTTTGATAAAGGAATATACTCTCACACCCCTGAGCTTGAACTTTTGTAGTGAATTTTTGTTCATTCAAATGGCAAATCAATTACATCTCTGCCACAGGGTGACTCTCAGGCAGACTGTGAGTGTTTGATCCTTTTGCAGTCCTTGTTGCCTTGTCCATATGGAGCCTCAACGGTTCTTTGAGATGGAATTGGTGAGTATCGCCACCGATTTTAATGGGGAATAAGCACCTACAATTAAGTTCTGCCCACCAACAAACTAGAAAGTGTGGTGCAATTCCTTGTGTGTGTGTGTGTGACAAGATAGTTGTTAATACTTATCTGCCTATTTGTGAAATAGCTGTGATGAATACAGATGTAACAGGGGATTGATTTTGGTCACTGGGCAGTCCTGCCTTACAGGCAAAATCATTGAATGAATGCCCTGAGACCAACTTTGCACTGTATACAAATACATGAAGAATTGAACTGCTTTCAGGGTACTTACAGTATGATGCAGTGCCTCCTTTGGGTCAAATGGTGCCAATATTTAAAGCTTCCATTATGTAAGACACAAGATTCTGCAAAATCTAATGAGAGGAGCTTAAAGGTTTTTCATGATAAAGTGCATTCATGTCAGGGGTTGTATGGTAGTCGCACATGGAATACAAGAAATATACTTCTTCAAGGTTTTCAGGTAATTGCTATAGCGTCTCCCTCAGACTAGCCAGTGTAGTTTTGTAAATGCCAGTAGTTTCCACGATGTCATGTGTGAATAACACAAACAGGCAAACAGACCGTGACAGACACCCCATTCCTTCTTAGTTCATTAAAAGAGACAACAAGTGAATCCCAGCTTTCATAGCTTCTGCAGTGGGCCATTCCCCCCCTGTAGGTGGGTAGCCATTCCCCTAAGGGAGTGGCTACCCACCTACAGAATTCCAGCTGTATTATGCAGTTGTACAACAGTTGGTTTAAATGGAGATTTCTACTGCCACATGGTCTGAATGCTGTGCTCCTGACTGCTGCATATCTCCAGGACAAAAAAACAATCTGTGGAATACACTGAGCTTCTGGCTCATCAGTTTTCCAGGCGTGCAGAGACATTTATGTTTCAGAGCAAAGCATCACTATTATGGATGAAACTCAGACAAACTCAGACAGTAATGGGAGGAATGGATTGTACCTGCACAGAACTGATGCATAAAAGAACAGATGTCCTACTGCAGGCAGCTCATCAGCAGAGTCAGAAAAAGATGCTTTGATTATTGCCTTCAGCATTATTATTATTTTGTAATCATAAACAGCAGTATTCCTGCTGTTTATGATTACAAAATAAGGGTCAGGGAAATTGATTTACTCACTAGTGTAATATTGGGCAGACAAGACAGCCATTTATGAATTAAAATTGACATTTTAGAAAAACTGAATGAAGTGATTTGCTTCTCATACATTTTATTTTTGTGGGTTTTCCTTTGCTTAGTTAGGGACTAAGGCTTGAAAATCCCAACATTTTCTAGGTAGTAGAGAAGCAGCACATTTTATTATTTTTTGTTTTACTTCTAAACAATGCAAAAGGTAAAAGTTCATTAATTGGTCAGAGGTGTAAGATAACAAGATGTTTAAATGGCAAAATAGTGATAGGCTTCTATACTTCCTCAGGCAGCATCATCTCTGTGTTATTTCATCATTCAACAAACATCAAAATGGCAAGAAACATACTAGAAGTCTTGACTCCCTTGTAAATGCAATGGAGACGCTATTGTATTTGCCTGAAACAACTTTTTTTCTGATTGCGTACGCTCTCAGTGTCTATTAAACCGCTGAACAGATAGATACGTACCAGGAAGGATAAAAATAGAAGAAGGATGTAAAAATGTCGTTTTCCAGATACCACTGCATGTGCCATTGCAATACATCCACGGGCCTGTTGAGTCAGACACACTTTGAGAATGGGACTAAGAAAATGGCACGACGTTATATGTCTGTATGCAGTCACCATGGTTACACATGTGCATAGAGAAGCAGTAGATAGTGGCAGACAAAGCGAAGGGGAATTGAATGGGAGTAAATGATAGAGTCGAAGGGGAAGGGAGAGCAATGATGAATAGGATGCCATGTTACAGAGAGGAGCAGACTTGAGCCAGACATCATGGATGGGATCAGTGTCTTCTTGGAGGAGTGGAGAGAGACTTAAGTCATGGCCATGGAAGGTTGCAGAATAAAACCAGACATTCAGTCAAGCTCACAGTCATATGCACACAAACACACACACACACAATTTAATCCCTGCTTGAATAGCAGAATAAGTGGCAATATATAAAATGAAATAATTGCAAACTCATATATTAACATCAGATTTTTGTTTGCTGAATGTTGTTTTTAGATATACACCAAATGACAAAAAAACAAAAAACGTATTTTCTGCAGATTAATTCTTCTGTTTTTCTACAAATGGTTTGAACCTGGGTACGCTTTTGTGTGTTGCATGTCCCTCTGTGTGTGCTCTCCCTTCCAGCTCTGGCCAGGATTATTGGCACCCTTGCATTTTAGGCAGATAATGTTCAATAACTTCTAAAATAATTGGAACAAAAATTCAGTCTTCACACGTTCATCTATCGATTTACAACAGCACATGATCAAACAATAAGAATACAAATATACACCACGTCCTGGGACAATTCCATGAGCAGCAAACTTCTTCATAACATGGTGAACTGTGGAAACAGGAATACCAAGGTCTCTAGAGATTGCCTTACAGCCTCGTGAATGCTTGTTTGGTGATAATAGTTTTTCTGACATCCTCTGACAGCTTATTTCTCTTCACCATTTCTACAGACGACCAGGGAAGCAGAAGAGACTGTTGACAGGTCGGTTAAATTACAGTGCAAAGGAGAAGCTATTTCCTCCAACAAAATTGATTTGCATTGTCCTAGAGAATGCCAATAATCATGGTCATGGGCACTTTCCAATTTTGAAACCATAACAGATTTTTTTTATTGTTATTATTGTTTGGTCATGTGCTGTTCAATAGGTAAAACTGTGAAGATCGAAAATTGTTCGAATTTCCAGTTATTTCAGAAGATATGGGACATTCTCTGCATAAGGTGCCAATAATCTCGGCCAGAACTGTCTACCAGTGGGAAATGTGACTTTCCTTTAGTCACAATTTTGCACAGGGCTGTCCTCAGCGTAAGTGCTATGCAGCTCAAGAGCCTTGGAGGCTACTGGGGAAGAAGAAGGCTACAGCTGGGGATCCCAACTGAGGCTGAGGATTAGCTTGGTGCAGTGGGGCTGAGATGTCGGGCTCATGGGGGAGATGGGCTGGGTGGGAACACGTGGAAGCAAGCTTATCAGAGAGCTGGGGCTCTGGTGTCAAAGTCCCATCATCACCAGCAGCAGAGCATAAATATTCTATTCAGTGTTAGCTTTCTCTTTCTTTCTACTGTTTTCTCTTTTCCAGCACTCTGTGATTTACTCTTCCCCAATCTAATCTTCCCTCTCTCTCAAAACAAGCCATGCCATTTTCTCTCTCTCTCTCTCTCTCTCTCTCTCTCACACACACACACACCTTTTATAAAGTCTACCATTTCCAGAAATACTGTATATCCTCTCAGAGAATCTTGGCATCCATCTACATACGAGATAACCACAAGGATGGAAACCAATCATGCTTTTTTTCACAGTCTAATTTTGCTCTTTGTTTTCCATTGCTCGAAGCTATCTCCCCAACCCTCTATCTCTCTTCTCCCTCTTCTACTGTCTTTGTTGTAAGAAGTAAGATAAGCACACAGCCCATGTGTAATAGTAAAAACAGTTACTTTATGTAAACTGATGGTCTAAGCAAGCTTAGCTCTGCCAGGTTTTTCCTATCTCTCTCTGAAATGCCTGTTGCTTGTTCTTGCCATCCCCGATAAACAATCACAAAACACCGTGCACAATTTGAGCCCAAAGAGGTTCATGACGGTTCTGCTTTAGTGCTCCTCCTTGACTGGTGGAGTCAAAAGGGGGAGATGGAGTTTGATTCATGCTGCTGTGATGTCCAATTGGCACAGGAGTCCAAGAAATGGTGCCATGGTTTGTGGGCCGTAAAATGAGCCGAAGGGCACAGCTTTGTATGTCTCTGCCATGAGACCCCTGGGCATGGCCACAACAATCACTTGCTTCAAATAGAAGTGCAATTGTAGGGGAAAAGGGCAACAGCACTCTGGCAGACACAGAGACAGACAGTGGCCCCACTGGAGCACTCTCTGCTTGATTGGTTCTGAAGTTGTCAGGGTCCACAGAAAGGTCATTGTTTAGAAAGAATATAAAAGAAAAAAGGATTTGTTTTACAGTTTTTCTCAATTGCTTAAACACAATTCCTAAAACACTGAACACATTCTCAAAACGCACAAAAAGCACAAACCCCACAACAGTAAAAGCGTTTACCACAACACTGTTTCACCTGCAATAGGCCCTAAGACCCTCAAAATGTTTAACTCATGATTCAAAATTTAACAATTTTGTCAATGAGTACAACAATTACACCAAAATAAAATATATCTTTATCAGTGCATGAACAAAGGCAGTGTCTGCGTCAAAATGACACAGTCAACCCTGAATGCATGTTCCTTTATCTTCACTAGGTAAATGGTGTTGCAGTCAAAACATTATGCCACACAAAATAATTCTCAACAAAAATATTTATTCCCAAGTTTGACAAAATATCTTTACTGTAGTAAAACCAGAACAAATGCAAGCGTTTACAGTAAAGCAAAACAATGAAAGCACTGTAAATTGGAGTTGGTCAAGCTGTAATGTGTAATGTTTCCTGTTCAGGTGTGAAAACATTTCTTCTTCCTCCAGCATGGGGTAGTGCTTCAGTTCGATAAATGCAAACAATACAGTAAGAACTGATAAATTCAATGTAATCTAAATCTCAAACTTGACGGGCGTATATGGAACACTGTAAAGAAATATGTAGCATGATCACGTACCTGTTTTCAGTCCTAAATGTCCGGATTATTGAGGCCACTGAGTATCGGCAGAGATTGGGCTGGACCCTCTGACCAGTCTCGGCCATGGTTAGGTCATGGTTACAGTTTTTCTCAATTGTTTAAACACGTTTCCTGAAACTATAGCTCAATTTCTCAAAACTCTACACATAAAGCACAGCAACAGCTGACCTTTTGCCAAAACTGCACAAATCTCAAAACTGACTTTTTCCATCAAAACGATTCACACAGGCCTCACATGAGCATTGATTTCACACCGGTGCGATAAATTTAAAAACACAACCATCAAAATACTGTATACATGTTTTGGCCTCATGAGGTCATGTTACATATTCAAGTGTATGAAATTGTTTATTTTCTCCTTTTTTGAAGTTTTAGTTTTCTTTTCTTTTCGACTGTTGCCATGATACAATACAGTAAATATATCATATAAATAGTGCATTTGCTAGGTAAACCTAATTCAGTATAGTACAGCAAAGTGTGTGAACTGTTATCACTGTGAGTGTTGTTGTTATTGTGTATGATACAATGCACATTTACTGTATTGTCCTGCCAGTGAGGTCCAGTTGGGCTGCACTCACAACCCAGGTTCCATTATGAGTCATACTGAACATTGTTAGAAATGTTTTTTCATTTTCCTTATCAGTGCAATTATGAGTTTTGTCAAAATAGATAACATTTGTGTGTCTTCTCAAAACTCTAAGAAAATGCTTAGACTGTGTCAGTCTGGACAATGGATGTAAGGATCTGTTATCATATATGAAATCAATGAACAAATTCAAAAAGGTATGATAAAGCAAATCTTTCTTATTTGTTACTGTAAAATCATCGTTTGTAGGCCTGCTGTAAAAAAACAAAAAAAATAAATAAATCAGTCCGCATCCCGTCTCTGATCCCAAACAGGCCAGAGGACTTCATCTACATCACAAGCAATATTTTCCCTGGCCAAGCAGCGGGGGGAAAAAAAAGCACCTTGAACGACGGATCCAGGCCTGGCAGGCGTCTGCACCAATGTCACCACATGCCTCTTCCATTGCCTGGAGTAGGGTCATATGCTCATGGGGTTTGCGGTCATACACTTTCCAACGCCATGCTGAAAAAAATTCTTCTATCGGATTGAGAAAGGGGGAATATGGTGACAGATAAAGGACTGAAAATCGTGGCTGGATATTGAACCAGTTGTGGACCAGAGCAGCGTGGTGGAAACTTATATTGTCCCAAATGAGAACATAGTTCGGCTGGTCTGGGCCCTCTCTTTCTGGGGGGATGAGGAGATTTTGGAGTGCGTCTGGAAAAACAAGCTAACGGGCTGTGTTGTAGGGACCATGAGTTGTATGATGGTGGATGACACCACGGTGACTTATGGCTGCATACATAGTGACATTTCCACCATGCAGGCCAGGGACATCAACGGTGGCGAGGTGGCCCATGACGTTCCTTCCCCGCCTCGTCAATGAAGATATACTCGTGCGGGGTAGCATTCGAATCAAGTTCAAGAACTCTGAAAAGGAAAACTTGACCATATCAGACAAAAGGCCGACATACAGGAATAGGTTTCTACAGAGTACTGAAAGAATGTGGTCAACCACAGTAACCCACTGATTGATAGCGTAGCTCTTTCACTCGGTCAGAGTTCCTCTCAAATGGCGCATGATAGACTTGCTTCAGTCGTACATGATTTCGGCGTAGGACACGATCAATGGAGGGAAGGCTGACCCAGTGTAT
>OOFE01036277.1:0-13264 GCA_900323365.1 Monocentris japonica | reverse complement strand
TGTAGCCCATCTGCTTCAAGGTTCGACATGTTGTGCATTCAGAGATGGTATTCTGCAGACCTTGGTTGTAACGAGTGGTTATTTGAGTTACTGTTGCCTTTCTATCATCTTGAACCAGTCTGCTCATTCTCCTCTGACCTCTGACATCAACAAGGCATTTTCGTCCACACAACTGCCGCTCACTGGATATTTTCTCTTTTTCGGACCATTCTCTGTAAACCCTAGAGATGGTTGTGCGTGAAAATCCCAGTAGATCAGCAGTTTCTGAAATACTCAGACTAGCCTGTCTGGCACCAACAACCATGCCACGTTCAAAGTCACTTAAATCCCCTTTCTTCCCCATTCTGATGCTCGGTTTGAACTTCAGCAAGTTGTCTTGACCACATCTACATGCCTAAATGCATTGAGTTGCGGCCATGTGATTGGCTGATGAGCTATTTGTGTTAACAAGCAATTGAACAAGTGTACCTAATAAAGTGGCCGGTGAGTGTATACGCTACCACATAAAATGTACTTTAATTTAACCAATACATCTATCAAAATTGATCTTTTATAAATGGTATCAAGTTTTAAATATTGGAAAAGTATCTCAACTGGACTTGGTATAAAAAAAGAAGGATACCCACCGCTAGAGCTATGTTATTGATATTGATGTGAGCCCCACCCTCATGCCCTGGATCCTTGATTGTTGGCAACATTAGACTGGGTCATCAGTGGCCTATGCTTTGCCTGCTACACTAGACTCTTTTTTTTTTTTAAAGTCTAGTGGGTACTCTGTGGATGCTGATGATGGTGGGGATGCTGCATTGTCAGCAAAGCTAATAGGATTGGATGATTCTCCATTTCAACGAGAGTCTATCAGAAGACGAACTACTGTTCCTTTATCATTCAATTCATTTTATTTTACTATGAAGTAACGTTATTCTGCTTTGTGATCATTTACAAATGAAAGACACCCAATACCCAAAGTTTGCCTTTATTTCTTTCCTTTGCTACTGTGATGTTTACATCTATTACTCTTCATAACATGACACACAAAATACACACACTCTAGAAAATATCCCCATTGCTACAATGTTTTCAACCTCCCATTGAAAGGTACACTACATGGCCATGTGCACATCCCTTCTAATTAGTGGATCGAGCTATTTCAGCCACATCCATTACTGACCGGTATAAAATCAAGCACACAGCCATGCAATTTCCATAGACAAACATTGGCAGCAGAATGGGTCGTACTGAAGAGCTTAGTGATTTTCAATGTGGCACTGTCATAGCATGCCACCTTTTAGTCAGTTCATCAAATTTCTGCCCTGCTAGAGCTGCCCCAGTCAACTGTAAGTGGAAGAACTTGACTGGCCGGCACAGAGCCCTGACCTCAACCCCATTGCACACCTTTGGGATGAATTGGAATGCCAACTGCGATCCAGGCCTAATCGCCCAACATCAGTGCCCGACCTCACTGCTCTTGTGGCTGAATGGAAGCAAATCCCCACAGCAAAAACATCTAGTGGAAGGTCTTCCCAGAAGAGTGGAGGGTATTGAAGCAGCAAAGGGGGGGAACAATTTCATATTAATGCCCATGATTTTGGAATGAGACGTTCTACGAGCAGGTGTGTGCTTACTTTTGGCCATGTAGTGTATATTGTATGTTGAAATGCAAACCAATTTGAATCCTTAGCCGAATAAATTAACTCAGCACATTAACATGTTAATAACCCATTTCCTGCATAAATATTGGGCCTTTTTCCAACATAGAGCTACATTTCCAAGCACTAATATATTTGTATTTTCTTCTACGTTAATGTTCATGTTTCCACTTTTCAGCTTGACTTTTCTGATAATCATTTAATTGTTGCAGATTTGAACATCTTCATTTTTAATATACCATATGGAGATGGTATATTTCCAGGAAGTGAGGGCTGCTCTTGATGGGTTGCGGTTACTAACAGCGTCTCTGTCTCTCTTTGTTTCTATTTATGGCCTGTCTGGTGTTTGAATGCTGTCTATGGGGCCTCTCTTCTCCTGTAGCTGGGTGGAGACCTGGGCGGAGGTGTTGGGGGAAGTCCAGCAGTAAGTCAAGCCCTTCTGTTTGGCAGTTTACATGCTGCATGCTCCTAGATATAGTCCTGAAATTAACCCACCAAATGGTTCAAACCTGGACACTCTGCTTCTGATGATGAAAAAAAGTCATAAGTATCCTTTTTCAGCAAAAATGGGGATCACTGAAAGTGCCAAATCATAGACTAAAATTTTGAATTGACTATATGATTGGGGTTTCGGCCAATTCGATTTTATCTAATAATCTAAATATGTTTGAAAAATCATTCTTTCCCTCAGATGTAATCACTGAAGAGTTGTTATAGTCATATTTTGGAATGTACACCCACCAAACCTGAATTATGAATTTGTGTCTGATCTTCTCGGTAGGCTGTTGACGAATCGTCATTTCTCCTGTGAAGTATATTGTGGTGATTGGTGTTCAGACAGTTTTGTTTTTTTGTTTTTGGTGTGACTGATTCAGGTGGGGCAGAACTTCATCCCCTCATCTGTCCCTAATACATTTGCCCCATCACCTACACCAGCCCCTGCAGCTCTCAGCAGTGGCCTCAATGACCTTTTTGAGATTTCCACAGGAATGGCCATCACCACTGGAGGCTACGTGTCCCCGAAAACCGTGAGTTCACTGGATTTAAAGCTGCTACCAGTAGAATTTAAAATTTGATGATTTTTGCAACCCCTTGAGTCCTTTAGTAGTACTGTACTAGTATTCACAAAGACAACTGGCCACTTGCTTCCACTTTTCCCACTGCGCAAAACGTGGGCATCAGGATCCAAGTTTAGGTCGTTCAGTCAGATGGACAGTCATCAGACACTTATACCAAACAGCGCACACTCACCTTATATTGAGTGATGCTCGCTCACCCGGTGTTACAGTCTCACTAATGCGTTCAACTACAGTGGCGAATCAATGCATGACAAAAAATAGTTTTTGCTGGTGAATATTTTAGTTACAACTAGACTGAGCTAACAAAGTTTTGAGTGGAATTTATTACCTTTGGACAATGTTAACGAAACATTTTGGCAAGCAGGCTACTATGTTATGTTGATGAAAGACTAACCTACCAAAGCGCAGCAATATAGTAGCATATAATATAATGGGTGAATGATGTGGACTGTAGTAACTCAAACTACAGCAGCTATTGATCCTGCACACTTAGCTAGGTGAACAAAAGTTTGGAAGATCATTGTTGGAATGAACCATGAACTGGTAGGATTTCGGACACTTTTTTCACCCCATTGTTTGTTACAATAGTTACATCTATTAGCGGTCACCAGTGCACTAACTCTATGGGCAGAGGAGGAAGAGTACGAACACCCCATTGGAAACAAACGAGGCAACATCACTAAGTCCGTTCACTGTGTTCATTCATTTTTATGGTTCATGTTCAACCCGGCACAGTTATAAATCTTACCCAGGGACACATAGAATAAACACATAGAAAGCAACACAGAATAAACCAATTCCCTCAGTGGTCTTCTCATTTTTCTACAGTTATTATACGGTGCCCTCAAAATTAAGTGGGGAATTATACTGAGCTAAATATTCTACATGTAGGCACTTTTATATCAAGAGTAATGCCAAAATTCATGTGAAATGTTGTGTAACCAGTTAATGCTGGGTCAATGTCATGGGTGCATTACATTGCTCTCAAGAGGGAATATCAGAATTTTTGTTTTATCAATCATAAACATGAAGATTTCAGATAACAAGCTCAGTTCATCTCAGTTGACCAAGAGATCCTAGCACGAAGATGGAAACAAAAGCAATGAAGAAGAAAAGGAAATTGTGATGCTTTTTTTCTACTAGTCACATGATATTTTAGACCAGTTGCAGATAGTTGTGCAGTAGGGGCTAGTGTGTGAATAATTTGAGTTCGACCAGCGAGTATTCACACTGTATTGTCCAAAGCCAATGCAGAGCTTCATTTTCTTTGCAAATGGATCCTTTTGTTACTACGAACCTGCCAAATTTTTTATCTGCAGCTTACCATGTTTACCATGGTCTCTCAAACATAATGGGATGATTCCAGATTAATTTACCTAATTTTGCAGATCGTAAGATGAAAGGTGGTTTAATATGGTCCAATATGTTAGTTATGAATGATTTCACTACTTTTATTTTTATAGCTTCTAGTTCAGTCTTCCAAAATTGTTTAACATAGCTTTGTCTAAAGTATTAGCTGTGTCTTGAGCAAATTTGGGTTCCCTAATGTCAAGACAGTACGTCACATTTGGTTTGAAAATGAATTTCTCTTGTTGATTTTTCTTAGGTTTGGCTGCCTGCAGTGAAAGCCAAGGGACTGGAGATCTCTGGAACTTTCTCTCGCCGCCAGGGCCACATGTACATGGATATGACCTTCACCAACAAGGCCCTGCAACACATGACTGACTTTGCCATCCAATTCAACAAGAACAGGTCAGTGAGATGACTGACAGGGCAGACAGACACACCAGTGTTTGGCAAATTACTCCAGAAGACTGATTATATAAGTTATAAATATAACTATAAAAAGTCAGAATTTACTGATTTCTGTTTTCTAATTAGTTGTGGTTCCTCATTGACTAAGACCTGTCGTGTTCTGGGTGTAGGCCTATACATTCTAATATCAATTTGATAAAATATTAGTTATCTGGTTTACAAAATTCACAGTTTAGTTGCAAGAAAACATTTGTGAACCTTTTTGAATTACCTGCATTCCTGCATAAATGGCTCCTAAAATATGGTCTGATCTTCATCCTAAGTCATAATAGATAAACACAGTGATTTAACAACATATAAAAAATTTTACTTTTAATTGTCTTTGTTAAATCATGTGAGTGTTTAAATGTACTTTATGACTTTGATGATCAGACTATATTTTAGAAGCTATTTCTACAACAATGCAGCTAATTTAAAAGGGTTCACAAACGTTTCCTCACAACTGTAGCGAAATAGGTACTGAAAACCAACAAAGGTTGATTTCATGTTCTTTGTGCATATAGTTTTGGGATGATCCCCACCAGTCCTTTGCCCATTCACACTCCACTGATGCCTAGCCAGAGTATTGAGGTCTCCCTGCCTCTCAACACCATTGGACCAGTCATGAAGATGGACCCGCTCAATAATCTACAGGTACAGAAGCACTCACCTACCAGAGGCAATCACCTTTGAACAGCAGTACGACTCAGTTTAGCAGTTTGTACACATTACATCATTCCTATGACATAGGGGCAGGTCTGTTGCCTTTTATGGAGTATTTATATTAGCCAGAATTTGCTGATTTTTGTCAAGTAGAAATGGCAATCTGGAGAATTGATTGAATATAGTATTCCTTAAAGGTGATAAAAATGATTCCTGACAGGCATTTTTTTTTGTTTAGCAGCCACATGAGCCAAAAACGTTATTGTTTGACAATTTAGTGGCTGTATCTAATTTTTAAAATGCAGTTTAGGTAAATTGGACAGGAGTATTTTCACGTATTTTGGCAGCAGGGTGATGACAGCAGTACAGTAGATACCAGTCAATCACAATACTGGAATATTGCATGGAATAGCCAAGTTATCTAAAATCCACATCTTTTTTTTTCCACATACGCAGGTGGCTGTGAAGAACAACATAGACGTCTTCTACTTCAGTGGGCTCATCCCTCTTAATATATTTTTTGTTGAGGATGGCAAAATGGGTATGGCACCTCCTTTATTTTCACATATTATTGGCAAATGACATCTTCCTCACTCACTAGGGCAGGGTCAAAATATGACTTAGAATGCACAAGATTATAGATGCAATCAGAGTCTCTCGCACCGCCCACAATCGGTCCGAGTAGAGCAGGCAGAAAGAGGTGCGCTGTGTGAATGTTCTGTTAGGGATAAAAACAGCTTAGTTATGAAAATATTCCTCAGTTGAAAGAAATAAGATTGCACAACTGTTTGTCAGAGGTCAAGTTACCATAAAAAAATTACACATTTTCTTGCTACTGGTATTACATTGGCAGAGTGCCTAATTCATGGCAAATAAGTAGACAGGTGGGAGACAGCTAAAGTACGTTATTATACTATGAATGTGATTGTCACGTCACTGGAAATGTAAGCTATTGCACAAGGTAAAAAAATTATCATTAGCAAAATAGGTGGATGGACCCAGTTTCCTTGTAACATGTGGCTGTGACCTACATAGGAACAAAGTGCCACCTGGCATAAAGTCAAGGTATACATTAGGGGAAATGACGGTGTCACCTTCGTTTTGGGCAGTGTGTTCTGGGCCAGTGTTTTGTTTTGTCAAGTTGTTGGTGTCAGGGTGTCTAGAATGTAGCCAATAGCTTTGCATGTAAATATGTGCCTCATATTGTTGCTTTGCAAATCACAAGCACACCTGAAATGGCACTGGCAGCAATTGGTTTTTAAAAGAGTGGGGGGAAAAAGTTGCATTTAGGTTAGACCAAATGTCTTTTTTTTTTTTTTTACTTTTTGTTGTCAGCTCTATCAGCCACTAAAGAATATGTGAAGTTTCTCTATGCTTAATCAGGGTCTTGGTGCTTGCTGCTTCCTCAACACTACTAATTTTTTTTTTTTTTACCACAGAGCGACAGGTATTCCTGGCTACCTGGAAAGACATCCCCAATGAAAATGAGTTACAGTACCAGATAAAGGAGTGCCACTTAAATGCAGGTAGGTCTTTATGTATGGAAAGTCATCAGTCTATTTGGAAACTTTGTATTTCTTGTGACTTATTGCACAGTGCACATATAGTATTTGTTAAGCTAAGGACTATAGTACTCTTTTCCATTGTTAGTCACAAGGTATCACTGTTTTATGAATACACTTCAGGTGTCAGTTTGTTCAAAGTCATGGACTAAAATGGCTTTGTCTATGGAGAACAGATTATTATCCATAATTGTCCATAATTATAATGGATAAATAATAATAAATATTAATAACTGAATAAATAGTAAATACCAAATTAATTTGAAAACAAATGTTAATAAATAAGAAAGTATATAAATGTAAAAAAAGCAGTGTTCCGGACAAAATGTAGAAAACACACACATATAGAAATCACTGTATACATGGAACAATGCACAAGCATACAAACATGCATTTTCATGCATGGGAAGGCAGTTTTGGTAAGAATAACAAGAAAGAATAATAATAATAATAAATATAGCCGCGAGTGGCCATGATGGTGGCCAGCAGCTGCTGTGAGGTTTGTAGTTTAGGGTTTGGATAGGACTGGGTGGTAGTTTGAGGTTTTGTGCAAAAACCTTGGCAAGAACTGTGAATCTTCTGTCCACCAGGTAGGTTTTGGAACCCCAATCCAATGAAAAACATCCCTAACCTTGTAGGAGTTTTGGCCAGCCCCAACTCATCTGAAATCCTCTTTCCTGACACTTATCTCTTTCTCTATCCACACACATATCTTGGGATACAACCCCTCCTCTCCCTCTCTACCTGAAGGAGACCTTTGACAGTTTCCTTTCAGAAGCTACTCATAATCCTGCCACTGTCACCCTGACAACAGAATGGCTGGCAACCCATGGTGGCCCAGTCATAGCGGTGCCCAGGACCAATGTCGTAGCACACAACCACAGAAGGACTGGCTTACTCGGTCAGGTCTTCTCATACCTGAAGGCTGCCCAGTAATGTAGAGCTAGTCACTTAAGTTATTTCAACACCCTTATCATACCTTTTCCCAATAGTACTGAACTTGTACTAGCTCCCTGCTTACATTAGATTGTTAGTACCCAAATAGGGATTACTCTGGCTGTTCTGGCCTTACAAAACCACAAAAAAGAAACCACAGAATATTGTTTTAAACATGAAGGAGCAACATGGCTTTGATGGTTGTATTATGGCGCTAATGTAGATATTCATTGTAGTTAATGGAACTTGAGCGCTAATTTTATCCTCAATTGTGCACGCAATGTGGCTACTGTGGTTTTCATACCTCCATTGCATTTAGATTGTTATTGGAGAGTTGATCCTTATGTCATGTGTATTGGTCAGTTGTTGGATAGTAACACCCCCTGGCAAAAAGTGTTTTTATGACTTGAAATAACAAGACCTTGACTCTGACTCTCTTGCAGACACAGTATCAGGGAAGCTGCAGAACAACAACATCTACACAATTGCCAAAAGAAACGTGGAAGGTCAGGATATGCTCTACCAGTCCCTCAAGCTCACCAACGGCATCTGGATCTTGGCTGAGCTCCGGATTCAGCCTGGCAACCCCAATTACACGGTAGGGTATCTCATCAATGTACTGTCAGGTTGTAATATCTTGTCTTCAGCTGTGGTTTATGGTGCGTTGCACGGTAAACCAGTACTGAAAAAGCAATTCCGTGGTACCAGAATTTTGAAAACAGTACAATACCTATGATTTGGAAAAAAATGTTTTTTTTTTTTATTGTGCGAATGACTATTTGATCTGGCTAATAGACATTTGTCTCTTTAAACACAATGTTGACAGCGGTGATGTTGCGCTAGTGATGTTGCGCTAGTGATGTGTGCGCTAGTGATGTGTGCGGGAAACTATCACCGACAGGCAGGTGATAGTTGACTAGTTAACTCCCCTGTTATGGCCATGAAAGAAATACAGAGTGATCGAAACGTCTCTGCGCCATAGTAATATAAATATTCATACCTACATTTGAGATTATGCTGCTATTTTATTAGATTATTGTCATTTTACCTTGCCATTGCTTTCACTTTTTGTTTGTTCTAAAAGTTTGTGTTTTGAATAAAATCTTTGTTCAGGTTTGAAATAAAGCACAATAATGGCATTTGACAGTGTTTCCCCAAAAGTATTGAGTATGGAAATTCATGACTGGCATTGGTATCGAAGCAAAAATTTTGCACTACTTTATAGTTGTTTATACATTTTCTACAGACTTCCTACACAGCTACATAGTGAGAAAAGTATACAAACTGAATCTGAGAATTTGCACAGAATTGCAAAAAAATATTGTTTGGCCCTCTATAATCATATGAATACCAGTTGTACATACACTGTCATTTAACATATTTTAATAAGCATTATTGTGATTAATCATTTTCAACAATCCTATAGACTATTTAGAGCCTAGTAGACATACTGCCCAACCACTTTCAGCACACAGTAGTGTCTGTACATCATATTGAACACCAATTTAAGTCTTCAAATCCAGTCACAAAATTAGTCTGGAAAAAAGATTAATTGGAAAAGAACTGTGTCTAACGCAGCGATGAAAGAGTTCCGTGGATCAGCAAATTTCGTTCCTAAAAGAAATGCCATTTATGAGATCAATGTAAATCCGGAATGTTTTTTTTTTAATTCTCCTAATTTAAGTAGTTAAATCTAGTGCCTGCTTTGAACTATTGCCCAACTAACGACTGCGATGTGAAGTCGTGGGACAAACTGTATGCGAACTGCATGTTTTTGCCAAAGCGGTTTTTGCCAATCTGAGTCCCAAGTGCATGTTTTCAGACAGCTGCTCCAAGTAGGCCTACCTGTCTTGAACGAAACAAAATGGCCAAACCCTGATCGTGTCAGTGCCTATTTTGTTTACAGCATTGAAACATTTCAGTTCAAATATGCACATATAATTTTAAAGTTACCTGAACTTTTGGCACCATTAATCATGTTAGTCAGGCAAAAAAAAGTAGCCTGAAATTTTATTCAACGAATCAAGCTTCTGCACTGGTAAGACATACCACCTACATAAATGTCTGTTGGGGAATTGCTATAGCATAATATAAGTAATTTTTTCAGTTGATCGGCGGCCTCGTCAATTTTCAGATTATTTTTTTTTCTTTACCCACTTTCATCTCTTCTAAAAGAGTCCACTTAAAGAGTCTATAGATAATCGATATATTAGAATAATTACGGCCTATCCAATCATGATTTGCAATGGTAGGTTTAGGTTCTGTTAACACGGCATCTGCTGAATAAAAGCTTACGGAGCTGTGAGTGAAAGAGGTATTTTCCATTTTAACCCTCTATATTCTCTCTCCATCCATAGTTGTCTTTGAAGTGCCGGGCTCCGGAGGTTTCTCAGTATGTCTACCAAGTGTACGACTCTGTCCTGAAGAACTGACCAGCTCTTCCACCCCACTCTACTCTACACCTTGACAACAAACAGCAGTGTTTAGCATTTGCTGTCATGTACAGCTAACTGCCAAAACAAGGGAATCACCACAGTAAATGAAGGATACAAACCATATTGGAATATTGGGTGCATTTTCCCCACGCAAATTAGGTTCATGGGCAAGGAAAATGTCAGTATGTACAAACCCATTTTGAGTGATCACCATCAATCTGTTGTGTATTGCACTAAAAAGGACTAGAGTAGTTTTCTGTTGGATGACAATACGTCTATTCAAAGTGTGAGGGGTCACTGCATTGATAAGCATCATAATGATGTAAACTATTAATTTATCCAACTATAAACCATGGCCGTCTCAGAAGATCTTAACCCAGTTGAACGGTCACTGTGGTATCTCAGATGTTTTCCACCAGCATCAGCTAAACACCAAATTTCTCCTAGAAAGATGATGCTGAAATAACAGTTAGACATGCTTGAGCCAGTTATTTCCTTTATTTTGGCAGTTACCTGTATTATTTAGTTTCCTTGTTCAACTCCCAACTTCAATTTTACCTCCTTGTGAAAATATATATCCACTATTCCATCCTAAACTTAGATGTCTTAATGTTGTAAGTGATTGATTGTGAAACTGTCCTGTGTGGAAAATCTGTTTCCAGAAAGCCATTGCTTTTTTCGTACTGTGAAAAGCTCAAAATTGTTCATCATATTTACTATTGTTTTGATTCATGTTTTTATACTGGTTCTGTCTCAGTGGTACTGTACACTGATCTTCCCCATCTATTCGACAAATGACAGTCCATCAAGAGGCATCAGACTCAGCCAGAAGAATCAGTTTCATTGTTTCTGAAAAACAACAATTATCAGGTTTTCATGATTTTCAAAGTACTGACATTCTCTCATTGGTTTTGGAACCAGTATGCAAACCACAAATCATGGTAGTTATTATGTGTTTGCTTGTCAGTGCCACTCCTTTTTGAGAATTACTTGTAGCTGACCATTCACATCTAATTATTTTGTAATTGCCCAATCTGTTGCAGCCACACAATTGTTTTAGCTTTGTATAACTATATTGCCATTCCCTTTTATCCTGCATCTACCTCTGCATATATCCTTTTTACTGATTTTCATGTTGTATTCATATGCCAGCTGTGAGTAGCAAGTTTTACATTCTGTAAGGCGTTATAAATGTTTTCACCTTCCTTTGATTCCACTGCATTTCATTTTATACAGGTTAGATAGTTTGATATTCCATATGCAGTTGTTGAACCAAACTACACCTGTGACATATCAGCCAAACCAAAACCATATATTTATTCAGATATGTCATCAATTTAATGCCAACTTTGCATTTTCATACCCTGCTGTTAAAAGTATCTCCTTAGTACTGTTAAAAATTACATTAGTGCGTGCATACGCCCTAAGGACCATAGTCGCATGTACACAGTATAGTCCAGTGGCATGGTGTAGTTTGCAAACATGCTTAATTAACAAATGAAAAAAAATTCCCTGGAACTGAAATTGAGTTTACTCCCTTAAAGTCAACAGTTGGTGCTTTACTGAAGATTATGTGCCAGTTTATCACATGTCGGTGATCTATAATATAATTTAACCTGATCTTGCTAAGCTGATGTATGAGCCTCCACCTGTTTGTGTCATGGTTTCCTTATGTTGTTGCCATATAGACTTGGGTACCTGCATGAACCCATTGTCCATTTTCTCCTTTTAACCTCAGCTGTCCATTCACTTAATTCAAGTCTTTTGTTTTAAGTTAACATACGTTTACAAAGCAATATGTCATATTTTAAGAAAAGCTCCAGTGTCTCTAGCACTTTCACAAATAGAAGTATATCAAAAACTTGTTAGGAATATAGAATGTCTAGAGGGAGCTATCATGGCATTTGATGAAATTTCTTGCTGTAAACCTGTTGTAGATGACTCCTCACTGCAAACCTGTCAGTGTACCCCGCTTATGTCAATAAAATGTCCAACTCATTATGTATGACATGTTAGTTGCACAAGGGTGTAACCATGTTCTGGTTGCAGAATTGTAGTGGGGGTTTTTTTCAATTTAAAACTGCATTTTCACACAACCTCACGACTCAGGGTAGCCCTACCTCTAGCAAAAATGACTACACATAAAGGTGTTGCATATTGTTAGTTTTGATCAAAATTATAATGATCCAGCATTTAAAAAAGTAAAACTGATTGGCACAATATAGCATTACATTACAGGCATTTAGCAGACGCTTTTATCCAAAGTGACTTACAATAAGTGCATTCAACATAGGTAGGCAAAAGAACTACTAGTCACCAGAAATTGTAAGTGCATTTCCTTCCTAAACAAGCATCTAAGAGCATGGCCAGTGCTAAGGTAAAAGTGCAATAAGTTATCTACTTTTTATTTAAGCAAGTGCTTAGACAAGTAAGTGAAACAAACAGGTGCTAAGAGGAAGAGCCGTGACCGTGTAGATCGGCCGCAGGGGCCTCTGAGCGACGGGTCAACAGAGCAAAGTGGTCGGGCGGGGGTGTAAGGCTTGACCATAGCCTGGAGGTAAGAAGGAGCTGTTCCATTCACTAGCCTATAGGCTAGCACCAGGGTCTCGAACTGGATACGAGCTGCTACAGGGAGCCAGTGTAGAGAATGGAGAAGGGTAGTTGTGTGGGAGAACTTGGGGCGGTTGAACACCAGACGAGCTGCAGTTTCCTGAACAAGCTCCAGAGGTCTGATGGCAGAGTTGCAGTAGTCCAGGCAGGAGATGACAAGAGCCTGGATGAGCACCTGCGCCATCTCGTCAGTGAGGAAGGGGCGAATATTCCCAATGTTGTAGAGTAGGAATCTGCAGGAGCGTGTCACTGATGCGATGTTTGCCGAGAACGACAGTTGGTCATCCAGGGTCACACCCAGATTCCTCACAGTCCGAGTTGACGTCACCACAGCATTGTCAATGGTGATGGCTAGGTCTCGGTGCGGACAACCCTTCCCCCGAGTGACCCACCTTGAACCCGGACTGGTGGGGGTCCAAGAGGTTGTTCTGGTGGACGTTAAAGGACAGTTGATTAAAGAAAGCACGTTCACGAGTTTTGGATAGGAAGGGTAGAAGGGAAACCAGTCTGTAGTTTTTGACCTCAGAGGGGTCAAG
>OOFE01036276.1:0-13101 GCA_900323365.1 Monocentris japonica | reverse complement strand
CTGATGTAACATCTCTAACATGTCTGTCTCTCTGTCTGTCTGTCTGTCTGTCTCTCTGTCTGTCTGTCTGTCTCTCTGTCTCTCTGTCTGTCTCTCTGTCTGTCTGTCTGTCTCTCTGTCTGTCTGTCTCTCTGTCTGTCTGTCTGTCTGTCTGTCTCTCTGTCTGTCTGTCTGTCTGCCTGCCTGTCTGTCTGTCTCTCTGTCTGTCTGTCTGTCTGTCTGTCTGTCTGTCTGTCTGTCTGTCTGTCTGTCTGCCTATCTGTCTGTCTGTCTGTCTGTCTGTCTGTCTGTCTGACTGTCTATCTGTCTGTCTGTCTGCCTGTCTGTCTGTCTGTCTGTCTGCCTGTCTGTCTGACTGACTGTCTATCTGTCTGTCTGTCTGACTGTCTATCTGTCTGACTGTCTGTCTGTCTGTCTGCCTGCCTGACTGACTGTCTGTCTGTCTGCCTGACTGACTGTCTGTCTGACTGACTGACTGTCTGTCTGCCTGTCTGTCTGCCTATCTGTCTGCCTGCCTGTCTATCTATCTGTCTATCTGTCTGTCTATCTATCTGTCTGTCTGCCTATCTGTCTGCCTGTCTGTCTGTCTGTCTGTCTGTCTGCCTATCTGTCTGACTGTCTGTCTATCTGTCTGTCTGTCTGTCTGCCTGTCTGCCTGTCTGTCTATCTATCTGTCTGCCTGCCTGTCTATCTATCTGTCTATCTGTCTGTCTATATAATTATTAGAGATAACTTTATAAAGTCAGGCGAAGTACATGATAGGCTCTATTTTGTCGAAAAGTAACTATAACATTCCTATAATATTCCTATAGTGGCTCATAGTGTGGCTCCTATGGTATCACTATGAAAATGTTATAATATTCCTATAGGTTGTAGGTTAAAGTTTAGCTGGGATGTGGAATAAACTATCCATTTTGATGAAGGTCTTAACAGAGAAACGCCAATACATTTTCACCAGCAATGCAAGAACATGCTGTGCAGAGTTTATTTGACATATGTACAGTATACCATCCTTCTAAAATTTATTATAGGACTACTATAGTTTTGTTTCATAAGGATAAACTACAAAGGCATCGCTAAAGAATCACATTTCTTTGCTTGCACCAAATTCAACAAATCAAGAATTCACAGTGTCATTGTACATCCACATATCAAAGGACTAGAAGGCAAACCAGCAAGCGCCATGAACATTTCTCCATGTGTAAATCACCACACATTCTTTTTTTTTCCCCAGGTCAAAAATCATGCATTATATGGTCCAGCGCTGGACGTGTGGTGCAACGAGGCTCCAATTTTGTGGTGTACTGCACCTTTAAATGCAAGTGCAAAGGATCCATGTATGTAGACGATACCTACAAGCCACAGCAGCACAAAGAATTCAATTCTACAACCCTGTATCTTAATGTGGTGAACATAACAAAAGACAGAACATATAGCTGCCAGTGTAATAACTGTCGGCCAGCACTTGACCCCTGTGGACTAGATATCTACACTGGATGTGAGTATGGGATGATCTAGAGCTCTGCTTACCTTTAAACCCAGTCCTAAACCCAACCCAATCCCCTGTTGAAACACTCACCCACTGCAGGTTCTCTTTATATAGTGATTTATTGGATTGGACATTTTTCTGTATGGAAATGTCTAAGATTTTAATACAAAGAGTGACAGCATGACAGCTGAATTTGTCGGCAGCAACAGACCGGTATCATCAGTACCAGTAGCTTCACCAAATGTATTTTACATTTACAAACTATTCAAGAACTTATATGAATATACCCAATGTTTAGACTGCTCAATACATTTTGCATTGTATCTTTAACAGAAGGGGGAAAAATCATCTGATGTGCAGGGTGCTTTTCAGTGTGTAATGCATCATGATGGGATACTCACAGGATCATAACAAATGACATAGTAATCATGCTTTAGTTTGTGCAAGAGCAGTACAAACAAGCATAGATGGTTCTGCTTTCTATTCTTTGCTGTGTGCAAGTTTCAGACCAAAGCCCACTGAAATACGCTGCTTAGTGTGACAACAGGCCTGGGGCTGTGAAAGCTAAAGCTCAACCTCTGGACTAAAAATAGCTTGTTTTTAGACACCTAAGGCATGGCTGCCTATCTTCACACACTTTTATCAACATGAACGGAATGGGACATCTACCATTTGAAAAGCCGATTATATTTTTACCAAATGATTGATGGCATGAAAGTGAAGCACATTATGGATTACTATTAATGTTAGCCAACTTAAGACCTTTGCTCACAGAATAGTTATGTTTTAGATAGAATCGCTTCAAAATGGATTGATAGCATTTTGGTCTTCAAATACAAGCTATGCATTATTAAATGCTTTGAAATGATTGTTTGGCCTGATTATTAGTTTTAAGTTCTCTACTTAGTATCACTGTTTCATTCTTCTTTGTCCTTCAGACCCACCAGATGCTCCTGAAAACATAAAGTGCATCCAGCGTGCCGTAAATGGTGAAGACGGAGTTGTGGTCTGTACATGGAATAGAGGAAGGGATACTTACCTTACGAACAGTCCAAAGCTGTGGTGAGTTTGAAAGAGAAAGGGAAACTTTTGAGGAGTCACAGAAACAGACACACAAAGTGTATCAAGTTATTTGCTGAATATCAAAGGTGTTAAATCAATATATTTAGTTTGATGTACAGTTTGATATCATACAGCCTGTAGCCGCTGTCACATGAAACATCAGCCTCATGTGTTCCAGGGTGAGAACCACATCTGGAAACCAAACGGACGGGCCTATTTCCTACACAGGCTCCAGTGAGGGATCTGACCTGCTGTCGGCTCATTTCAACGTGTCCAGCTCTGTCCAGGGGATCTCTGTGTGGGTCCAAGCCCACAATCTGCTGGGCTCTGAACAGTCCACAACCTTCAATTTCACACTCAGTGATATTGGTAAGACACATCATCAATCATCCTCGACGTACTTACATAAATCGTCATTCTTTATGATTTTGCTTTGTGAGATACTTGACTGCTGTTGCACAGAATATGAAACCAGCTTTGCAGTGAAATACTTCCTGCTCTTTAGCTACTCATTCAGGTTACACTGTTGGTTGATAATGCCTCTTCGTCCTCCTGTCCACTGATATATTAAGATTGGATTCAGTGAGTTGTGAAAACCGATTGAATCAATTGAATCTTACCCAGTTTTCTGGAAAAGTAGAGTGATCTTGGGGCATTGAGCACCCTGCTTGTGTTTGCAGCGTTGTGTGGTTTATCTTTCTTGTGATAGTTGCCTGCTTTTAAAAATATACCATTTCTCTTTAATATATCTGACCATGTTCTCCAGTGTTGTTAACTGTGTAGATTTGAGTTCTCCATCTTCTCTGTTCCTACAGTGATGCCATTTCCCCCTGTTCTTGGCCAAGTTGAGTGCTCCTCACGGGTCTGTGAGGTCAAGGTGGGACAGTTCCCAAGGACTCAACACCTAGAGATCCAATACAGAACAGAACAACAGGCATGGGTGACCCATCCAGATTCTGTAAGAACTCCCTGCTGTACAGTACAAACACAATGTAGCTCGGACCTCAGGCCTTTATTTTCCATGAGTTATGGTCTAGGTTATAAAAAGTCAGGGGCGTGCAAGCTGAAACCACAAGGCCTCTCTGTTGATTCAAAGCCAGAGGCCGATGATTGAGTTTTCAAGTGACAGGCTGTTGTGCACAGAGATGAACACACAATATGGCAGGAGCTTCTGACATAAACTGAAATTGGGCCTTTCAGTCTTTAGCAATTTGTCTTACAGTGTAATCTAATGTGGCACAATATTGCAGGCAAACATCATTGTGAGTTGGCCTCGAGGGCAGATGAAAATAAGTTCAAATTAATATATGTACTGCTCAGACATTGCTTGTGTAAAATGTACATGATGAACATAGGTGGAAAATACATGTGTTGTGATTTGCAGGGTGGGCAGACGAGTTCAGTAAGGGTCCAGATCTCTTCTCTGGAGCCATACAGGCTGTACTATTTCAGAGCCAGAGCCAAATTCAGCACTGGGCTGTGGAGTCAGTGGAGCACAAACATCTCAAACTGGACTCAGGAGGAAGGTAAGCAAGTCTGGACATTACTTGCCCAAGTATTTTAACCTATCGTTCTCTAAGAGTTTGTTCAAAGACCTACCTTTATTTGTGCTTGCACTGCCTGAATGAAAACACTGCTCGTTCTGTCTATACACAAAAAAATAATGCTCTTGTGGCATGTTCTCTACACTGTCAGATGAATCAGTAGTGCTTCCTTTCATTTGGGCAACTATCGGTTCACCATTGGTTGCCCGCAGGATATCTAACCCTGTTGTGTTGTCTGACATAAGGGAGCTGTTACCAGTGATTAGGCACAATATGTACAGTGTATTGTATGTTATCTACCATGCTTACATTGAGATGATACACTACACTGAAAGGTATACTGTATTTGAGTCTTCATGGTTATGCAGTTCTTGACCCTGAGTCTAGAGAGATAAACGTGTGAAGGGGCCTGGGAAAGTATCTTTGCATGTTCGTAATACAGATGGTGCGAAGATATGCATCCGTCTCTACAGTCACTTGAGCCTGGAATTAAGTCAATCAAAGTGAGCACTCGCTGAAAGAACGCACATCTGAGAACAGAGAACAGAACAGATCACCACCTTTCCACGAATACCTGTAGCCGCAGTCGTACTCCAAACGGTATATGCAGTGTTACGCAGCGTTTTCTTTCGTTGCATGAAGCATGTGTCGGGGAAAGTGTGCACGCAGCATATGCATCTGTTTCTCAATCTCTCTTTTTCTCTATCATGTCTGATGGCTGAATTTGAGCAGCCGAAGCACTTAGGTCAAGGCCCCATTAATGAAACATAATCAAACACTAGAGAGGATTTTCTTTTATTGAAACTCTGAATGGCTGAATGTCCTCTGTGTATTCACTCATCATTGAATAGACCACAGTCAGACTATTGTAACTGGTTAGAGAGGTGGCAACAGTTTTCCACGCAGTTCTGACATCTCTCTTACATCTAGACTTTACATGGTGACCCCAACTTTCCCCCTGTGTCATCATATATCTGCCATATACGCATCTGCTGCTACTGCGGCCTCTGTGCTGGTGTTAAAGTGAGTGTCTTGTTGGAAAAACCCCCAACCCCATTTCCTTTGTCAGATGCTATACACATGAAGCTATTATCCAGAAGGGTTTTCATTCGTTTATCCAAATGCATAACATGAGAAGAGAGTGATAAATAAAATTACATGATATTTATTCTCCTAACATGGTAATAATTCACAAACCAAAAACTAGGCACACTAACTAGCCATTTATTGGTTGCTGCAATGTGTCTTAGCTGGATCTCCTTCATTTTCAACCAGTCTCAGGTATCCATTAGATGTCATTGTATTCATTGATTCAAAAAGTATGAGGTTTCTTGGAATTATTAGTCACAGCTGCCTGAGGTGTGATCTTTCAGAGGAAAATGTAAGTGAGCTGCAAAGTGGATGTCTGCCACTTTTGAAGGATTCAAAGCACGACAGCACGGATGAAATAATAATATAGAATAATATATATAATATAATATATAATAACCTATAAGAGAAGTAAATATTTAATTCACTCAAATACAATTCACGTGTTAGGATCATGTGGATCAACAGCGCATTTATTCTATGAAGTCAGAGTTAAAAGTTTGACAATACCAAGCCTCTCACTCATGAGTACTGCTGTGTTGCAGCCCCTGCCAAAGAGCTGGATGTGTGGCATGCTGAACCCTCTGAATCTAATCCCATGACTGTTTACTGGAAGGTAAGGCAATATTCAAACCCCTCAGTCATAAGAAACTACACTCTTTCTCCTCACAGCTTTTTTTCTGAGTGAGCATTGTTCATTAATGAAAATTATGAATGATAGCGTAGGATAATACACATAACACCACTGTACTGTGAGAAAGCTTTTGTCAGTGTTTTTCATCTCTGTGTGTTCCCCCGCCCCTTTTTCTCAGCCTGTGTCTGTGTGGGCGTATAGTGTTTTAGCCATAGTTGTACCTTCTGATCTGGTCGCTTCGCTAGTATGTTCTACACAAACTAAAGAGCAAACCTTGACCACTTTTGAGGTGTGGTACAACCCCCCCCCCATTCACAACACACACACACACACACACACACACACTCAAACACACTCACACACACACACACATACTCATCTAATCTCACATGAAAACGGTGAGAGGTAACTGAAACCCCAGTCCAGACACCACAGATTCACTTTACAAGAAAAAGTAGCGCTTAACAGAAATGATGGGGTTTCACTTTTCTTGCAGTGTGTAAATTTGTGAGCCTGCTGACAAAGACTGGCAAATCCCATGCACATGTGAATGCTCCCTGCAGTCTGCCACATATGGGAGTTTGTTCAATCCCCTATTTCTTTATTCTCTATACTAGTCCTTATGTGATCAACAAGTGCAAATGTCAAGACTGTTTTCAGATGTCTAACATAGTAAAGGGTGGTGGACTTAACATTGTACTTTTAAAAGTGAAAGTGAAAATAAAGTATTTTCTATGAGGCTAATACTGAATACTTGTCTGACTGCAGAAGCTGAATGATTTCAACGCTAGAGGGAAGATTGTGGAGTACATGGTCAAAGTTCGCAATCTCAATACTGGATTGATCTCTATCAGTAGCATCAGTGCCAATGCCAGTCATTCTCCCGTACAGTCCTGTGCTAACTGTGAGGTGACACTGCTTGCTCGCAACTCCAAAGGCCTCTCCCCTCCTGCCATAATTCCCATCCTTCACAAAAGAGGTAAAACACTTACTCCTTTTTTACATTTATATGTGTCACCACAATATTTTGGTGAAAACCCAAATGTCATCTTGTTTTAGTTCTGTGAACAAATACTCAAAGTACACACAAAAATAACATACTCCTTTTTCCCCCCTTTGTCAGCCAAACCTCCTCAGGATGTGCGTGTGACGGTAAGCAACCACAGTGTTGCCATCTCCTGGAGAAAGCCTGAAACTGCATTTTTACCCACTGCATATCTGGTGGAGTGGTACCCAGTAGAACAAAAGCTACAAGAGCTCCAGTGGTTCAGACTTGGCAGGAATGAGACCCATGCAGTCATTACAGGTACATTATGAAGAGAGACAATAGATACAGGTGAAGGGGTGGGGTTAAGTGGAAAAAGACAAGCTAGCAATAAAACAAGCTAGCGGGGTACAGAGTCGCCCCCTGCATTGTCGGTGAACCAACTCTAAATAGCAATTTAGATTTTTTGTTAAGCTGTCATGATGACCATGGTGACTTTTACATATTTGGCTGTCTCAGACTGTGAAATGGGATCTATTAACAACTCAATAATACTAACAGGCATAAGTAGAGGCTGGTACCATCACTAGTGAGTTAGTTGTTCCTGCTGAGTACCCACATGGCCTATGTGTATCCATATCCCCACACACTGGAGGATGGTGGTGGCAATGACATCCTGATGGGCAAGGCTTTTTTCAAGGCAGTTGTTGACCATTACATTTTTTCTCTTGCTCTCTCCCTACCCGAATCTCTTTCTTCCTTCACTCCGCTGTCTCAAAATTCTTTGCTGTTGTATGCTGCCTTTCTCTTGGGCTACCTCTCTGAATCTCCTCTACAGACATGGAGCCATTTGAGTGCTATGAAGGCGCAGTATATGTCTTCTATGAGAACTCAATGGGCAGGGCCAGGTTTATGGGTGTGAGCACTTTGGAGTCAGGTAAGAGCTGAGAGGGGCTGAAAAAGTGACTGAGTGATTCAAACCATAATAATAATAATAATAACATTGTTGTTGTTATTATAATTATTGTTATTATTATTAATTTAATTTAATTTAATTTAATTTTACACATCATCACACAGGCATCACAACTCTAGCAAACATAATAGATGACTGGTACAAAATGGCGCAATGGAGTTACTTACTGTATGACATTGTTACAAATATAATTTTTTACATCCATCCAATCCAACAGTGTTTTTGGGTTCTGCTTGTGGTTTGTAGCCCCAACACAGGGTCCATCTGTCCAAGAGCAGGTTGAGGGAGACAGAGTGACAGTGACTTGGACGGAGGTGCCAAGGGGACAACGCAGGGGATGCATTCGCAATTATACCATCTATATAAAAAACACTGAGGACTCCAATTTCCAAAACTCTTGTAAGAACAATTTTACCATCCAGCAACGCTTTTCGGTAATAACAGTATGAGTTTGTATGCACTGAGGTTGTTGTTTGATATGAACAACTTGTACAAGACACAGTGTTTGTATTTGTACTCCTGGGATGCAGGATGATCTGCCAATTCTATTGTCACTCAGCATGGCTCTTCTACTCTGAGTATATGAATTTGTATTCCAGACCATTTAGTGTCATCAGAGAGGATGCACATCATCAGGAACCTGCCTCCAGCTTCCTACAGCCTGTGGATGACTGCTTGGACTTCTCATGGAGAGGGCCCTGTTGGTGAAATGGTCAAGTTCTTCATCCAGCGTAAGCAATTTCAGAGGCGCTTTAATCTTGGTTGAAATTCATTTTGGCGGTTAAATTTGTTCCACAACTGCTTAAGAATGCTAGATGTAGTATACAAAACAACACATATGTAATGGAAAGGCTGACGTATTATTTGAGGCTCTAGCAGGATATGTTTTCCAGGACAGGAGAAACGTTGATTGAGTACATAATACCATTAAGAACAGACTTTGTGTAATTCCATATCTGCAAGAGTAGATTGTCTGGTCTCGCTGTCCTGCTGTGGAATGGATGGAAAGTAAAGTCAGCTATATTTATATATCACCTTACAAGAAATAGATAACAGAACGAGAGCAAGCTAAATGAACAAAAAGACCAAGTGCATTATAACAGAGAGCATCAGTCACACTGAAAGGCCATAGAGTAAAAAAGGGTTTTTAAACAAAGACACACCGGCAATGGATTCTGCTGCCCTAACAGCAATAGCAAAAGTGCTGATCACACTTTAGTTTTCGCCTAGATTCAAACAAAACTAAAAAAAGTTTCACAATGACCACTGTAACTGTTTCTAAAATCTGACTATAGCTAAAAAACTATAGCCTGTACGTTTTCTGTTGTTTTTCTATTTTTTTTTAAGACCTGAACTATACCAGAATCAACATCAAAGCAATATAGGAGAAATGCTATATCCTTACATCTTTTCCCTGTTTCACTGTCACTGTTTCAGCGGAGGGCCCAGTATTCCTACCACTAGTGTACGTATTCACCTTCCTGGTCCTGGCTCTACTGGGTCTGTGGCAGATCTCAGCAGTAAAGCAGAGGTAACGGAGCAACAGCAATAGCCTTAAAGTGACAGCAACAGTCTTTTTTTTCCTTCTTTTTTTTAAAGCTTTCATTATTTTATTGATCTTAGTTCTGTAGCAGACACATGAGAATTCTAGTCGGTGAAACGAGCAGCAGTAAATATGAGATCTGTTGCTGCAAAAAGTGTCGGTGCCGTCTCTTTTAACAATCCTCTCCTGTCCCCCTAGGTTGTGCATGTTTTTCCATTGCCTCATGCTGGATGCTGTACCTGATCCTGCCAACAGCAAATGGGCAAGGGAATGTGCCGAAGAGAAGGTATTTATAGATCAGTGAATAAACTTTTATTTCCAAATAATGTTCTTTATATTATTATGAAGCTCTTCATACTGTCGGTTCCTCGCTCAATCCTGTATCTCCTGCCCAACAGGATAGGAACAGCCTTCAACTCCAGCTGAGTAACTCCAGTCTAACAGAGGAGGAGGAACCTAATATCGTAGAGGTTGAGGAGCTGCATGAGGAGAGCAGTAGCAGCTCCATTCCTGGAGTGGCCGCCACCGATACCTTCTCACAACTCCTCCCTCAACTCAGCCTGAGCCCCACGACGGAGCCGGCCACACCGCTGTACCCTCAGACCTCATATATCAAGAGCTTCTCCCATGACTCGGACAGCTCTGACCACACACACAGCTCTCTGGACACGAACACGACGGTAGACTACATCTCGTCGCATGGGCCAGGAAATGGACTAGAGTATGAGGAGGATGAGACAGAATGTATGGATGTGCTGGATTTCTTCCCCAGCCGTGACATCCTCAAGGACCCTCTGGTGTTTGGGGGGAAGTTGACTCTGGATGCTGTCAAAATCGACTGCAGTGGCTTCTTGGGGAATGGTTAGTGGAACCCTGAAAACCTGGCTGAATGAAACAGTGCAGCTGGCCCTTTTCCGGCCATGAACTGAATTTGTGGTTCTGCTGTGAAACAACAAAAACGAAAAGAAAGATACCAGAACACTGGATTAATCTCATCCTAGTGGTTGATTCAGGAAGGTTTTGACCTCAAATGCTTGATAAAGGTGAAAGGATTGCAGACTAAACCACTAAAGGAGCATTAATCCAGTGTGCTGGTATCTTTTTATTTTTCTATTTCATTGTCTCACCTTGTGGATCACGCACCTGTTTAGGATGTTTGATGTGCATAAACTACCTCTTTGCTGTCCACGTTGAAACACAGCAGCCTCCACAGCAATGTACTGTATATGGACAGCATACCTTGTAGTCTTCCTGTAATCATTTTTTAATAGTTTTGACTCGTTTAAACCTTTTCCATATCATGCATTACCAGTACAATCTCTAAGAATGGTGTTAGATACACCAATACTACAATCAAAATAAACAACGCAGGCTACAAAACACAAGTTACCAGACATTGTAATTTATGTGCTCCAATGATCGCTGCTGTGAGGTGTCTGCAGAGCTACTGTGAGAAGCCCTCAGGTATTCTCAGGTGTGGACTCATCCTGAATGAGATACTTGCAGCATTGCGTGCCTAATGATCTATCCATGTATTAAATTTTAACAGTGGTTAGCAAACCTGTATCCTGGCCTTTCATTTGTGTGCATTTATGCTATCTCAATCTCATTTTATCTTGAAAAGGGAAAAGTTAAACTGCTATTTGTTGTTAGTTTTAATAGTTATGGGAAAGTCTGATTTGCTGTTGTCAAAATCAAAGAAATGTGTTAATAGAGCCGGTTATTTGTCAGTGCTTGGCAACACGAGACATTGAGTGAGATACAGGGTAGTGTAGAGTAGCTCTGATCACTGTAGAGTGGGTGAGTCTGGAGGCCATTGTTTAGCCTTCTGCAAGTGTTGCAGGCCTAATTCAACAAAACATGTGATGGGAGGTGACCACTTGATATCGCTAACATACTTGCTCTCACCAACTTTTTAACTGTCAAATCCAAGCAAATTTTCAATGTAGGTGCTCACCCAAAACATGTCAGATTTTACATGTGAGCAAATGTGGCAGTAGGTAGCAACCAAACCAAATCATGTACATTTGAATGGATTTTCATGTGTGAGCAGAACAAAAAAGCGACAATGCAAAAAAATGAATCGACCATCTTTATTTACCGACAGAGGTCTCTAATAGCAGGGCTAGAATTCACACATCTGTAGAGCACTTAGTTGTTCTACACAATGAACAACTGTATTTCTTTCAGAGTGATTATGCAGTGATGCCACTGTAGAGGCTAAAGGGCAAGTCAACCATGGAGAAAACAATCAGCACAGAACAGAGTGCAGAAACAAACTGAAACTGGGCTGAGTTCACATCTGTCTCAGGATGCTTGGATGGAGTGTGTAAACAGTAATCTGAGACGGTCTGAGGGACTCCAGCCACATCTCAGTTGTTTAAAGACACCTCCTCTCCATGTCTCATCTTTGATTAAAATAAACACCAAGGCATTATTTGACTTGTATATAGCTAGTGATCAAAGCAGGTGGAATGGGCGAGAGAAGAGACATTAGGCAATGAAAAGCACCCCAAATACAAGTAAATAACACAAGGAGAAACTTTCACCTGTAAAATAATCCGCTTGACGAATGTCGCAGGATCCATGTGAAATTAGGAAAGTAATCACCTTGTGATCATTAGTCCTTTGGAACATGTCAATACAAAAGACCTTTAATACAGATCAGGCCCCGTTTAATTGATGCGTTCAATGTAGGTAACATCACTTGATCAAAGATCAAGGTATGGCCTAGCTGCGCCATCGGAATTAGTCTCCCCCAGAGATTTATGAAAATAGTCAAGCTTTACAGGCCTAAGTTCATAGAAGAATAGACCCTCCTTTATAAAATATAAAACAAAACCCCAGTTCTAAAGAAAAGTCCTATAAATCTCAATGAGTGAAGCAGTAACTTTATCAGAAATACCCGGTGTGGTAGAACTTATGAGCTTGGGTTGGAGCCCTGCAGTGCCTGTTTGGAAGCAAATCAAGCAAGCTATGAGACACCCCAAGCTAAAGGATTCTCTTCTTATACTTATATTTGGAAATGCATATGTTCAAGCAGCAATTACAAAAATGTATCCATGGACAATGCATAACCTCTGAAAAAAATACTGTATGAAAACATCCCTGCTACTTTGTTTCTAAGTACAAAACCTCTACCAATAAGTTGCTCCAGAGTAGCAAGAAGTCCTTCTGTTTTTTTTGTTTTTTTGTTCATTTCTGTTTTTTTCATCTTCTTTTTTTAAATGGGTAAAATACAGTCCTCAAGTTGAGTGTCATAAGTAATGACAGTCTTCTCCATCAATTCGCTTTGCTGAAGGATCCAGGAACATGCAAGCCTCGTAGTGGAGGTGCTTAGGGGGCTCCTGTGGGCCTGAGGGACAGCAGCCGGGGCCTAAGCCAGGGCTGGGAAGGCCTCGGGGTCATCCACGTTGGGCACAGACCCACCACTTGGCTGGAAGGAAAAGTGGACACAAAGTAGGAGTTAGAAAATCGGATCATTAAAATCATGGCAACACATTAAGGGTAAAAAAAAATAATAAAAAGGGAGTGTGTCAGACTACGATGCAACAAATTTTAAAGAACTGAGGATCCATTCTTAGTTTATATCATTAACACTCATTTCAACAGCTAGGTTGACCACTAACTTGTTCTTATTTAGAGAAATCCAATGAGGCAAAAGCCAATTTTATAGATACTTCATAGGCAAGTTACAGCACTGCAAGATTAAATGGCGCCAATTACCTTGTCAGTCCTTGGTCCACGGGGCGGCCTAGGAGCGGCTCCTTCACGAGGGT
>OOFE01036275.1:0-12240 GCA_900323365.1 Monocentris japonica | reverse complement strand
GGCTGTGTTAATGCACTTCACTATCCAGCAACCCCTAGCAGTCATTTAATCACATGGAACAATGGCAGGGTCCCAGGGACAGAATGGCAAAAGGGTAATAGCACAGCTAAAACGCTCAGTCGGTTTCAAGCATTCATTACAACACTCATTATTGAAGCAGTTTCCCATCTGGAATAAAGGCCTAAAATCCCCTGATATCAGCTTCAGGAACAATGTAGTCATTAGCTGTTTATGGTGAGAGACCAGGACACCCGTGGTAGTTGAGGTGTTTGGAGCACTGCACTACTATTAAGGCCATATATTAAGCAGCACTCTAATTTTATTTTTAACAAGTATCAGTAACAAGTATATTCACTTAAAGAATAATACATATAAAAAGATAGAGCCCACTGATTCTTGAACAATTGAAAGCAAATCTCTTTCTTCCACAGAGTCACTCCCTCCTTAACTCCCTTCCTTTCCTTTTCACTTCAAACAAATTAGAGGCAAATCCACTTGGTCAGGTGTTTTGACAGGGACACTCATTCAAATAGTGAGAGTGCGAGAGAAAGGGATTGCTGCAGGGACGCAGACAATAAAATCAAGGAAAATATTTCCTCCCATCATTTTCCCAGGTAAGATAAAGGAAATAGCATCATTGTATTATCAGGTCATGTAGACAGGTGCTATGGCTGAGGTGAATCATATGGTACTGCTTTACAATGAAGTCAGCATACATAATCTCATTCTGATGTTACCGTTTAGAGTACCAGTAGTCTTCCTTGGACTATTCTGTTTCATTCAAGTCAGTTTGTAGCGATGGTCTAAATTATGAGTCACTCTCTTCGCTGATATTCTGCCTTGATTACATTTGTCACACTGTATGAGTTTGTCCATTAGATGATTGGTTTACTGCTAAACATTGTTCATTTAATCATGACATTACCAAATTCAATAGCCATCAACAATAAGTAAGAGCTCACTGGAGTGGTGAATGACACGAACATCCTGACAGCAAAAACATAATTGTTGTGACTTTGCCAAGCACTGAGAAGGTGAGTGACAGTCAAATAACATATAACAGAATAAACACACTGATGACATTATTACAGGATATACTGGTTTGCGTTTACAGTCGGGGTGCGGATGTGTGTTCTCACTAAGTGTCTGAACATTATCTCAATGTGTGTGTGTGTGTGTGTGTGTGTGTGTGTACACACACTCCTGCAGGTGTATAGGTGTTGATCTGTGGGTATCTGTTTGTGTACCTGCATGCTAGTGAAGGTTTGCAAAGTAGTTGAAGGCCAGTTTGAATTGCAAAATAGAACTTGCTTAGAGAGCACAGCTGGAAAAAGAAGAACTCGTTTAGGTACATCTTAAAAGTAAAATCTTAAGATACAAGGTAGTAGCACAGGTTATTATTGGACATTAGAGTGACGAATCTGAAAAGTTTATCAAATTATTTCTGCTCTTGAATGAATTCTTATTAATTGAATTCTGCTCTTGTTTCTTCCCCCCTCTCTTCTTCTTGTCCTTCTTTATTTCAGGATTATCAGCTTGCCTGCCATTTCCCTGTCTCCACTGGTGACAGTGCCTAACAACTATTGCCATGGGTGAAATGGAGCAATTGCGAAAGGAGGCAGACAGCCTCAAAGATCAGATCACTGTCAGTAGACGCATCCACATTAACTGTAATAGATCAAGAAAACAACTTGTCTATCGACAATATTTGTCGATGAGTTTATACGGCTTTGACTCTCACTATGATCTGAAGATGTGCAATCTTATGACATGTCTAAAATCTCATCCCATTCCTCCGTCCCTTGACAACACCGTACTCCCCTCCCTCCCAAAATATTATTCATGACGCTGGAGATCAGTAATGACAGTAACCTGACCACCCGTGTGTGTGTGTGTGTGTGTGTCTCTGCTCCCCAGGCAGCCCGTAAGGCGGTGCAGGACTCCACACTGCAGGAGGCAGCAGCTGGGATCACCGTGGTGGGGCGTGTCCAGCTGAAGACCAGAAAGACACTCAGGGGCCACCTTGCCAAGATCTATGCTATGCACTGGTCCACTGACTCCAAGTAAATACACTGCATATTTCACATAAATTGAAAGAACACCTGCTGTTTCATTTGATTTCATGGCCAAGATCTGATGATTTTCCATGAAATTCACCACAAACTTCACAGAACTCCACTGTTAGTGTGAAGAGAGACAAATATAATTTGCCAAGCAGAGGGAGTTCTGCTTGGTAAATTATATTTGTGCAGTAATCACACTGCTTTTAACAGGATGAATAAACAGGATGAGATAGTCAGACTGCCTTGTACACATTGCTCAGGCCTGTCATTAATTTTTCAGTTGATTTGTCACTAACCAACCCCTTTCATGTTTTCTCTCTTCTCGTCTCTCTCACTCTCTGCTGCCAATCACTGCCAATGCTCACTGTACTAGGCTGTGTGTCAGTGCCTCACAGGATGGAAAACTCATAGTGTGGGACAGCCTCTCAACCAACAAAGTAAGATACAGTAAATTGCTATGTCATGATTGCATTCAGTGGCGGATGTAAGTAAACCTTACCCATAAAAAGCGGGGCTCTGCGGAAGCCGTACCACAGTCTGTGCGACCACCACTGTCTAACTTGGACTGGTCAACATGACAACATAAATTGTATAGTTCTGAAGTGTTCATTCAGATTCAGTGACTGAAGTCAGTGCATTCAGTTTGAGTGACTGAATGGTTGAAGACAGGAAGATCCCTCGTTCTGTGTGTCCCCAGGTGAATGCCATCCCTCTCAAGTCATCATGGGTCATGACTTGTGCCTATGCACCTTCGGGGAACATGGTGGCTTGTGGCGGTCTGGACAATATGTGCTCCATCTACAACCTCAAGGGCAAGGATGGGAATGTCAAGGTCATGCGTGAGCTGGCTGCACACACAGGTAGGCTGCACAGCTTGGAGACTGCTGTTCATCTCAATCAAGTCTCTTTAGCTTAGCAATGCTCTTACGTTGGACTTGCTGCAGTCCAACCTCATCTAATACTTCTGAACTAGTACAACACATCTATGACATTAACTGGATGGGTCCTCATTCACATTATTCACTGACACTGTGTCATGTACCTTATATGGTATTTCTTTGGTTGCCCAGGTTACCTGTCCTGCTGTCGTTTCCTTAGTGACAGCGAGATCATCACCAGCTCAGGTGACTGCACTTGGTAAGGATATAAAGAGATGACAAAGATATCCATACTACATTGAACTAATGGGTATTGCCACTTGTCTCTTGTAAACTGTAGTTGATACAGAGGAGACTTTTGTCTTTGGTGTGTTTGGAATATCACCCTTCCTCTTTTCTCCTTCTAGTGTACTATGGGACATTGAGACAGGGACAGAAAAGACTGTCTTTGCAGGCCACCTGGGAGACTGCATGTCCCTGGCCGTGTCTCCAGACTTCAAGATGTTCATCTCAGGGGCGTGTGACTTCACGGCCAAGCTGTGGGACATTAGGGAGGGCACATGCCGACAGACCTTTGGAGGCCATGAGAGTGACATCAATGCAATTGGGGTGAGGATGAAGGGAATTCTATCTCTACGAAGTAGTTGAATTTAATAAGTGCAGATTTGGTCCAAACTTGTACAGAGCATTGCATCTTTCGCTCAGGCAGATTATCATACGGTGTCCGCACGTGCCATGACAACCTGTGTGGTAGATGCTAATCACATCTGCCTCCTCTTCCCTCCCTCCAGTTCTTCCCCAATGGTAATGCAGTGATAACAGGGTCCGATGACGCCACCTGTAAGCTGTACGACCTGCGAGCCGACCAGGAGCTCATCACCTACCAGGACTCCAGCATCATGTGTGGGGTGACCTCCCTGGCTCCCTCTGTGTCTGGACGCCTGCTGCTGGCAGGGTATGACGATTTCAACGTCAACATCTGGGACATGCTTAAGTCTGAGAGAGTGGGTGAGTACAGATGGCAGAGAGAGAGAGATGGAGGAATTAAGTAATTGATTTTGTAAGAAATATGATGTATGTATGTAGAGATATATACCAGAGCAGTGTGACTGCATCTCCACACCAAAACAAATTATTTGCATTTGATCGGTATTGAAAACAAAATCCATCAGCGCCATACAGATTGTTGTATCAGTGTTGATTTTAAAGTATCATAAGGTGACAAAAAGCTTGAAAACATTGGATTCTTAACGTGGGATTTCACGTTTTCTTCTATGAGCAACATACATGCTGTTGTGTAACGGAACAGGCTTTCATCTAACATAAAAAGCTACAGAAATAAAGCACTGTTTTAGAACCAGTATCAACAAACTCACGACATCCTCTCTTCTGTCCAGGAGTTCTGGCTGGTCATGACAACAGAGTGAGCTGTATCGGAGTATCTGCCGATGGAATGGCATGTTGCACAGGATCCTGGGACAGCTTCCTCAAGATATGGAACTGAGGGTGTTCCTCACCAGCGAGCAGAAAGAGAGCAGGAGAGGGGGTGTTAACATCTGCCTGGGAGAAAGAGAGGAAGATAACAAGAGAGGGGAGCATTGGAGTTTGAGGGAGGGATAAGGGACGAGGAACCACATAGGGTGAGAAGAGGGTATTTTCTTTCTGTGCCAAGTCCTATTTAATGTTGGAGAAGGGTTGTAATATGAGAAGGAATTTCTCTTCTCTCTTCCACTTCTCTCTCACCGTTCTTCTCTAGTTATGGGGGGATATGGGGTGGGGCATGGGGGTCTAAGAAAAGACAGTTCTTATCAATAGTGAATTATGTTATGGTTCAAATCGAATCCAGTTATATTAATGCACATTTCTTGAAGCAAAAAGGATCACCCAATGAGAACAGTTGCCAAATGGAAATGGTAGACATTGAATGAAATAGAATTAAATACATGTCCAGTTACAGCCTACTGTATGTAGGTTCACACCGTTGACATTTTATATCAACCAGTTATGTCAAATGAATTATATGAGCATTTGCATTTTGTTTCAAACTGCTGTTTGTTTTTAGTATTGGTAGACTTCCCTAGATACTGTAGTCCTTATATTTACTTTCTCTAAATTACATTACAATGGAGTTATAGTTTGCAGATGTCTACATTTGTGTTCAAGAGTTGTTTTGTATGTGTTTGATAGACAATATTTACTATGAGTTGGGGGGGGAGGGGTGTCTAATCTTTTGGCCTATTCCCCACTAGCTAGACCTGAAAAGTGCTTTGAGTAAACCGTTGGATTGACAGATGGGATAATCAAATGGGTCTCATGGTTCACTGAGCACTTACAATAAAGATGACCCATTTATCATAGGACAGGGGGAGTTCTTGTATGAGTGCGCATATGGACGATAATGGATACTGTATGCATATGAGCAAGACATAAGTCTGTATAGAACAGCTTACCTTTCCCTTTCTGCAAGGTAAAAAAAGAATCTGCTTAAAAACTAGTTGTCATTGGGTTCTATATCACACCAGCAAGCTCACTAGAATTTGGACTGCCTTTCTGTCCAACAATGGGTACACACTGTGCATAGTAAAGCCATCGTACCTTTATTAAGACTTTCTAATAAATGTGGAACTCTGCATTAGACTTGTTGTTTGAGTTATATTCTTTCACTCCTTCCCTTTGTGTATTCAAGATATGCAATCCCATCTTAAAACAAGGTTACCCCTGAGCAAGACAGGAAAGATCTATAGAAATGACAAGCAACTAAGTTTACATTAAGAAAAATCATTAAGAGAAAACAGAATAAACTCAAGCAATAAAACATGAAAGCAAGAATTATTTTATTTACAAAAAAAGGACACAACATGAAAACCTTTGTGGCAGTTGAAAAATACAGTTAAACAATGAGAATCATCTTGAGAAACTGTACATTTAAAACCTTGTTTTTGGAATAATAAAAAGTGGCAGGATTCTGTACAAGCTACTGCAGTGCATCATCTATTCTCCTTATCCAGAGCCACGGTCAGCACCCTGCGGCCCATCTGTCCAGTCCTCTGTCTCTCTGGGGTGGACACCTTCAGCTTCATCTGGAAGGTGACGGGACAAGTTAATTCAGTGGCTCACCCACTTTATGTATTGTGATGCAGTCTTTTTAGACCATAAATATCACTTTTCAAAGTTGATGAAGGTGCAAATTAAATACTGAAGGACAGCTGTATTACTAGTGCAGGGTGCCTGTCATCAAATTAAATTTAAGCCTTTAATGCCACTTCTAGGACCCTGCTAGAGGTGTGTGCATGCTCATGTACCTGATGACGGTGGCCCCTGGGGGAGTTGGTCTCTTTCAGGATCTGCAGTGGGGAGCGGCCCTCAGCCAGTCCATTAGCTAAAGAAAAAGGTCAAAAATAATAATAAAAAAGGTCAAAAAACAAAATCTTGTCATAGATGAGGAGAAACCACAAAACTTTATACATACCCTTCTGCTTCGGTTTTGCAGACTGACCCTTGTTTTCATTGGCAACGTTCTTGACAGCCACCCGGACAGCCAGAGGAGAGGAGCCTCCTTTTCCTCCACGTGCTTGCACTCCCCTGGCTCTTAACCCAGTGGCACCAAAGCCCTTTCCCAGCCACTGGGGCTTGAACACCACCTGACTGGGGCTCTTTGTGTCAAAGGTGGGGAAGCGGATGCCAGTGTAGGTCTGTGCCTGCTCTTGGCTCGGGACAGGGCTAGGCACAGTTGGTGCCTCAAGGGTAGTGGGCATAGAAAGGACAGAACAATCTTGTACATCTACCAGTTTTTGTGTTTCTACTGAAGATGGCATCTGCACTGCTTCCTCTGGCTGCTCTGGGGGTGTTGGAACCAGAGCACCATCTGTAACAATGGGTATGCAAAGCTGGACAGGTGCCACGGGGCACTCTGGGCCAGAGGTGACAGATTGAAGAGCATAAGAGTGATCAGTTCCATCTCCAAGTGGCTCTACTGCAATACTAGGCACCGTGGACGAAGGACTGTCCTGGTGCACCTCAGCAAAGATCTGGGATGGTGCTGCTCCCTCGTGGCAAGCTATCAGACTCATACTCAGTCTCTTGTGAAGAGGAGACTCCCTGGCCTCTTCAGCCTCCTCCAGGGTCAGATCTGCCTCAGTTTCCACTTCCACCTGGGCCTCCTCAAGAAGCACAAAGGGACTTGAATTACCCACACTCTGGAGAGAGGGCAGTACGGGGGTGATCAGGAGGTTAGCATGCTCAGCCATGGAGCCAAAGGTTTGGGATGGCCAAGGAGTTAGAAGGGGCTCATTGGAACCCATCTCTTCATCCACAACAACCTCCTCCTCCACAAGGAGATGGGCAGGTGCAGGGTACCTGCGAGAGGGTACAGGGGCTTTGTCTTCAATCTCATTGTGGAAAAGCATACCCAGCCGACGAGCGAAGGAGCCAACTGTCGCTGTGGGAGAAACAGATGAAAAATGTTTTAAGGAAGCCTATGTTAGGAAGGAAGCCAGGTTAGCAAAGCCTAACTGAAGGTTGTGCAACTAGTTTAGCAATTAGTTACCCCTCATGGCATCTCTGACAGGAGTGCGGGCAACGCCAACTGTAGGTGACCGGGGATCACTAGATGGCAGAGCACATTCACTCTCCACTTCAACTGCAGTTTTGGACACAAGGCCACCAACCTGGGGAGAATAAACCAACAGGTGCATGAACAGATTTGGTACGTTTACAGCGCTTTCCCAACAACAGCCCTTTATTGCCAGCCAAGAGTTTCTGGTCTGACAGAAGAACCAGCAATGTAGTAGCAAGCCAACTAGGAGGTTACCTGAATGGGCGTACGATCAACGCCTACTGTTGGAGAACGTGGATCTATTAGCCCACTGACTCGGTCGTTTTTGATGCTTTGCCTGGGGTCTGGCTTTGACGTTGAAGCCACAACGCTAGCCATCTTGCTCTCACTGGATCCCATGTTTATTCAGCTCACTGGCAAACTGGTAACTGTGAGTTAGGGGACAAAAACCAGCCCCTTAAAACATGCTATTTGCCGTGTTGGTAGCTCCGTACCATAACCTTTGAAAACATCTTTCAACACTAGCCAAAAGACTAACATTAGCGAATGCCAGCACCAATAGGGTTAACGTTAGGTTTCTCAAATCATTCTTCAAATCGACAGTTGTATGAAAGTTAAATTAAGTTAAATCGAATGCAACTGCTTTGCGTCAATTGATGTGGGCAGTTTCTAAAACCTTAGAAACCTACTAAAAAAGTGATATCACAAAGAATTTTCTGGCTTACCTTATACGAAACAAAGACGGTCTGTCCAGAGTAACCCTCCCTTCACTTCACTTCACTTCTTCCACACAGAAAGCACGGGAAACACATCATTTGAAACATTTAAATGGCGGTGGACTTGTGCATGTTGTTTTCAAACTAGCCAATCAGCGTACACATGTCCCCGCCTTCTCGGCGCTGACTGGTTTACAGCGCCTCATTCAGAAAGTGGGCGTGTCGTCCTGATGATAACAAATTTGAAAGTAACAGTCATATGTTTATCATGTTTGAAATGCTAGTGTTGCATCCGTATTGAAACGGCTAACCCCCTTGACAAACGCTACAGAACAACTCCCCTAGAGGTGGTAAGGATTCAGTGACTTGTTCAAGGACACTTCAGCAGGGCAGATGTTTGTCATAAATATATATATAAAAATATAAATGTGTATGCATTTGAGGCTTAAATCTGGGTCGTGCGGCTTAAGGAGGGTCTCTAGCCACTAGGCCACCCTGCTAACGTTACCTCCAGATACATTAAACACTCATTAAAGGTGCATGTGGCTGTTTAGGTCAGCAGAGCTTATTTATTGATGAAGATAAAGAAAAAACTGCCAAAACAAGACATTTGGAATCAAAGCTTTATTGCTGAATATTATATTAAACATTGCAGTCAGGATAACTAGTCTGAAAACAATAATAGTGCAACAATTTTGGTACAATACACAATATGGCAGATAGCATTATTTTACAATGAAGCGAATTGTTTTACAAGAGCATTAATAAAAAGAGCAAGAGAGGGAGGAGCCCAGAGAACTCCTTTTCAATGATGTGTTACAATTACATAGTCTTTTCATCCAAAGCACCCTAACCCTAACCCCAAACACACACACACACACACACACACACACACACACCAACACATGCAAGCACATGCGGTTTCATACATGTACACACACCGCCACCTTATTCCCCCAACTCCCTCCAGCCCCTTTCCATAGAGGGGAACAGGAGCTGATGAATGTGATGGGGCAGATGTGGATGAGAGGAGAGCAATTAAAATCCTCTCTGCTCTCCTTTTCTCTCTAGATCCAGAGGGAAATCGGGGAGACGGAGAGATTGTGTCTGGCAGAAAAGAAAAAAGCCAAATCTTATCTCAAACAGAGGAAACCAATTTTGAAGGTTGAATAAAGACAAAGGAACTATTGGCTTATGTGGGCCCTCACATTCACAATCAAGGACATTTAGGCCCACCGAGTAGAAAAACACAGGCAAAATATAGCACATTTTTAGGGGACGACTAGAAAATCGCATGGTGGGATTGTCAGGTGGAAAAACAATTCTTGCCTCAACTAGAGTTACTAGTGTAAATGTTTGGCTGATGAAACAAAAAGGCTCAACTCGTACAGCATCAAAAGTCAGGGGAGAGGAAGTGGCACATAGAGATTGATTCATTCATTCACTGATTGATAAACTTTATTATCCCTCACAGGGACGACACAGCACAAGACATTACAACAATCAGCAGCAGCGTCATCACCATCATCATTATCACCAACATCACTATCATCATCCCAACACCACCCCCAAAGTCCATCCCTAGTTCCTGCTACTCTCTAGCCAGCTGGCCACACATACAGTTCATGTTCATTTTGGGCTCCCTCCTCCAGATCAGGAAGACGCAGGGCTTATTGAGGGGACAGCATTTGCACATCCAAATTGTAACATGTGTATGTGTGTCAGAGAAAATAACTATAGTAGGGGGAACTCTTTCGCTCGCTATCCCTGCATCAAAATAACATGCTAGGTCGACATTTCTTTTAAAATTACATACACTGCAGGGTATGATAAGGTATGATAATATATGACTTATTTCTATTTGTTGTTTGTTATAATTGAATTTGATTTGTCGTTTGTCTTTTCCATCTGGAAACTCCATCAAGCTTCGCTCTTTCCAAGCAATTTATGGGTTTCTTTTAGTTAAATAGCTATCCATCCATCATTCAAGTTAAACTGGCGTCATGTCAAACACACCCAGCATAACTGTCTGTGATCGGATTCAAATGGAAACCGACATATTTCTTTTTCAAAATCGGAGAGTTCTGGTGTATCTTGCTTATTTGGCCTTGTCCCGTCATCTTGAATCAGTGCAATCAGTCCCGTCCAGTGTAATCACCAAGCCCAAAGAATAGGGCTAAAATGATTGGTGTAGATTGTCTGTGTCCTACAGAGATTTTTGATAGTCGGGCTCTGCTCTTGGGTATTTTCTACAAAAAGGAAATGATGTCAGTTACTGAGTAAAGTAAAAAAGGGAAAAATTGGAGGAAGGAAGTTACTCCAGGAAACCAGAGTAACCATACATTCATACTGCGAGCAAAACAAAGTCACAGGAAGTAAAGAACTGATTTTCCTCTCTGAGCCATAGTTCCACCTGGCAAGTGCAAAATGGACCAGAAGTTGATTACAGCCATTGAAAGCTTCCCAGTTCTGTCTCAACTTTTATTTTGAAAGACTACAGCAATAAACGTTTCATAAACGATGCTTGGAGAAGGGTTGCATCCTTTGTTACCTACCTAATTAGCGCTTGTCAGCTAGCTGTGTTAAGTCTTTAAAACAACCTAGCATTATGAGAGGTATTACCAAAGCAGCAAAAAATGCAATTTGCAATTAGCTGCTCTGTAACAGCCTCTCATACCAAATCAAATCACATTTTATTTGTATAGCCCTTAATCACCGTTACAGTCTCAAAGGGCTTCACAGTGCCCAAAGTGTGAAAACAATAAATGGTTAGTACACGACATCCCCCAGCTTTGGACCCTCACAGAGGACAAGGATGAACTCCCAAAAAACCTTTAAGGAAAAAATGGAAGTAACCTTGGGAGGGGCTATTCAGAGAGGGATCCCCCTCCCAGCAATAACTGCCGAGTTTGTACTATCTACCATCCACCATCAGTCAGAATAGAGCGACCCATCAACCATGTCACTCACAGTGTGTACATTAGTTAGATACTTCTGTTTCAAACTTAGAGAGTTTCGGTTGATTGGATTCATCCACTTATATTAAAAGTCCCCAATCAGTGCAGTCATGCCAGGCTCCGATCACGGTCCCGATGGGGCCTGATTGGACAGGCTAGCTCCATACTGTGACCAATTAGTCTCCCAGGCCCTGTTAGATAAGAGGACATGGAGAGACCAAACCAATACCGCCAAATAAAATCCCAATAATACATGAAAATAAGTTGTAGCATTAGGTGGTCTGGAAATTTTTCTGAACCTCCAGTGATTCGGTTTACATGATCTGAAGCTAAACTTTGTCGTTGAGCAAAATCATCCGAAGATTCAGCGGGGTTGTTCTAGATAGACAGCTCTGTGTTAAACCATGCAGGTGGCCAAGGCACCAGAAGAAAATAACTTGGTCAATCAGCACAAAAGTTTGAGGAGAAGTTATTTTCTAGTGGATAATTTGACCAATAAATACAATTAAATAGCCAGAGCCATAAAAAGGCTAAAACACTTGCTGGGCTTGTTACATGGATAAAGTAATACTTTTCTTTTGTGCCCCTAAAATAGTGATACATCCTTAATGGTACATCCTCTCTTACGTCTCCTCAAACATCAGGATAACACAGTTACTCTGAATGATCAGGGAAACCAAATAGCACTGATGTCCAATATACTTGTTATCCTTTCGCTAAGTAAAACCGAAGTGGTGAAAACAAATCACAGAGGTCTTGGGATATAGCGTTTGGATGATTCAACGTCAATCTAATATTTAGAGAGGTGCTTAACTTGAAATCGTAATTGTTACCTTAGTCGTTACTGGGTAATATTACTCTGCATGCACAGTTACGGTGCTACTGCCCGACACTGTCAACGTGCACCCAGTCCACCGGTGTCGGGGCCCGTGTGGACGGTAGTCGGTAGACCTATAGGTGTTTCAGGAGTTGTTCCTCTCGCTGTTTATCCCACAAAAGCACCAACTTAGCAGCACTAATGTTGAAGGTCCCATAGTTCTGCTGTTGTAAAGGACACCCTGTCCTATGTAG
>OOFE01036271.1:6230-17610 GCA_900323365.1 Monocentris japonica | reverse complement strand
CGGAGCAATGGTGCAGCAATAAAGCAATTCTAAATGATGAACACACACTTGTTCCCTGGGGTGCAGAGGAAAAGCATGGATCGAACATACAGTGAAATACTACAAACACATATTCTTGCATCCTACAGATGGTCACTGTCATAAATGCATTTGCACACATGCTTTCATAAATACCAAGCTCTGCAATGGAATGCAGGGACAGGCTACCTTCATGTATTACACATGTAAAACCTTCACTCAAATTTTTCATCACATCAACTGAGGGTTTTCTGGCTTCTAAATTTTAAAATCACCTTCAGATTTCAGACTTACTAGAAAAAGAAACTTACTAGTAGATGCTTTTTGTTCCATCAACTCTATTTATAATACATATACAAACTAAAGCAGTGAAACCAAGGCTTTTTTCTGAATAGGTTGACCTTTTAATTTTGTCTGTTTTCAATTCAGGGCAGAAACGACAGAGCGGAATCCATAAATAGGGCCAGATTGTATTTATTTCCCAGGATGAAATATTTGTTTTTACTTTTAATCAACTAAAAAAATAATAAACAATTATTTTGGACAACTTATGTTTAACATGTGCCACATGTGCTTAGGCAGTATTTTATGTCAGTATCGTCTTTAGGTCAATCATGCACAACATGCAGAGAAATACTCTCACTTTCACTACATAACGTAAATGCTAATACAGAAATTCCACTCTGGCATCTCAGGACATATTAAGAAAAGAACATATTGTTGTTGCTTTTTTCCTTTGCAGCTTACGCCAGACTGAATTCTATCGGAGAATTCAACACTCTTTCAAGTGCCAGCGTTGTCAAGACAATGGAAGAATCAAGTCTTGGTTGAAAAAAATAATTAACCTTTAACTCCTTTAACCTTGAGCAGTGCTTCACTATACAATACTATACTATACTAATGTACTGCTGTGTACCCTACTGCACTGTACTGTGCTGTACTATACTATACTATACTGTACTATACTATACTATACTGTCCTGTACTATACTGTACTATACTATAGTATACTATACTATACTACTATTACCAGCAAAAATGGGATTATGGGATTAAAAGATTGCTGTTACTGTTAATTTAATGGTCAATGGTACTGGAGTTCTGTTTCACCTCTCACCAGTCACATCTGTTGCAACTTAAGGTTTCTATTCTTCAATTGAATATTTCTGTACTCAACGATAGCGATAGATTGGGACAGTTAATGTGCCTTTTACCTGGATAGTCGACTATTACTTTGAGAGCTGCCCTCCTCTTCCACGACAAACCTTCCTTATCAACTGAAATATCTCTCACTTGAAACTCTCATATACTGATTTGGCATCTCTCACATACACATATGAAAAATGTAGAAAATCTAAATGTAAAAGTTTTAGAATGTGAAAGTGAAAGCATTTTCTGTGTTGTCTAGGAATGGATGCAAGAACATTTTATATGTGCGTAAATATTTCAGCAGTGAATTGAGAGCAATTCATGTTTATGTGGATGCATTAGTAATGAATTCAAGTGCATTTGTGTGTGTGAGAGGTAATGTAGTGACTGAGACAGCTGTTTATGCCTATTTGAGAGTTAAAGAGGTAAATATGAGCGTTTTTTTTCTGCATGTGAAAGGGAAAGTTTGAATTATGGGCCTTACAGCACATCTTAGTATTCTGTCAGAGAATGATCTTAATATGGCTGACCTGTTTACCATATTATATAATTCTGCTGTGGAAAGACGGTGAGCAAGGAGCTCTGCACCCACAGTTGCTTTGCTAAAACTTTACTATTGTCATATCCTCTCTAAGCGATGATTCCTCTTTTGCATACTATGCACAGTATAAACCATAATTGTCACAAAAATGACTTGCGGGGAGAATAGTACGGTATGAATGATGTGGATGAGAAAAAATATCTTAAACACACAGACCTTCCGTTGCCTCTCCAACGCCCACACACGTGCATAGGCACACACACACAGACACACATACCTTCACATGCCCACACTGTTAAAAATATATCACACTAGAAGCTGCAAAGAGAGATAATATCCCTGTGAACTAGCTGGAATGAGACTAGCTGAGAGCATTTTCTTTATAATTTTGGAAAAACACTCACCATCAAGTATATAGCCTCCATCCTCTTGTCCCGCTTTGCTTAAGATCAGTCTTTTGGCTCTCTAGCATTCCTCTGACCAGAAAGTAGGCCAAGGACGAGTACTGGTCATCTAAACAGGCTGAACCCAAGTGGAGCATCCAGATCATGGGGATGACTGAAAACTGACCAAATTTATCTTTAGCAGAGGCCAATGGCACAATTTTAATTAGAACTGATTTATCCAAATTGACATATAAGTAATTTATGCCATTGCTATAATAACATTTTAGAGAATCAGGGCAAAAGCACATACACTAAAAAGTGTTATTTTGATTCAAAATAACTGATATTTCAATGAAGAATACCTAAAAATAATCTTTAATAAAAGAAATTAGTTAATACCTTAAGTGAAATGATGTAAATATATGGATTGATTTATCTTTCCAATCTTTAAATATTATTGCCTTTGATGGCTTACCAGGAAATTCCCTGAGACCAGGGAAAAATGATGAGGAAGCAGGAGGCCAGTTCTGAGACTTACAACTGTCAAGGATAAGAGCCACCTACAGGTGTCCAAGCACATTCCTCTCAAGGAAGGGTACTGTTTAGGAGCATTACCGTGAAGGAGATTTGTGCTGCAGCTAGCTGGGCTTTCCTGCTTTCATGGGTGCTGCATGAGGTGCTGGTGGGTTCTTAGTGCAGGTGATGGGTAGATTGGATAATATGTGGGTTCTTTGGACAACAGGCTGCTGGGTTTTTTGTGTGTCCCAAGTAAAATGTTGACTGATTTGGCTGGTGTGTGTAACCTCTGTCTTATAAAGCAGATACATCACCAGGTTGCTCTTGCACAGTTTGTCTAAGAGGCAGTTTGATGGAAGGATGCTTTGGGGCTTCTTGTGAAAGACGTCAACAGGGCCTCAGTGTATTGCCCATAAGAGGGCATATCCCATGCGAGATGTCTTCTACATCCCCTCCTGAGAATGGAGATTATGTTACCAATAGTTTTTATCAACACTGTCAGACGTTTTGTTAAAGCATGATGCCCCCCCAGTTTTCTTTTTTTCTGCTCCTTTGAAATTTTGGACAGGGCAAAGTGATGCTCAGTACAACATCCCATAAGGTTAGCTAGCGCAGTACAGCATCCCCTAAGGTTAGCTACTTCAGTACAACATTTCATAAGGTTAGCTAGCTCAGTACAACATCCCATGAGGTTAGCTACCTCAGTACAACATCACATAAGGTTAGCTACCTCAGTAAACATCTCATAATGTTAGCTAGCTCAGTACAACATCCCATAAGTTTAGCTAGCTCAGTACAACATCCCATAATGTTAGCTAGCTCAGTACAAGATCCCATAAGGTTAGCTACCTCAGTACAACATCCCATAAGGTTAGCTCGCACAGTACAACATCCCATAAGGTTATCTAGCTCACTACAACATCCCATAAGGTTAGCTTGTGCTGTACAAAATCCCATATGGTTAGCTACCTCAGTACAACATCTCATAAGGTTAGCTACCTCAGTACAACATCTCGTAAGGTTAGCTATTTGGCAGGATATTTCAGTGTTCTAAAACCACCTCCTTACACCACCTCAAAGTTCATTACTATTATTTGAACCACTAGAGGATGTAACTGTGCCATGTCCTTCTAAATTGTTAATTATTACAGGAATACTAGTTGATTTAAGAACTCAGGTTTTATTCTTATGCCTATCATATGGTCATCGTTATTTGAGAACATGAACAACAAAACTAGATTACTTGGTAGAACTAAGTCCTTCTCTATTGACACTGAATGAATTGAATTACACATATATTGTTTGTCTGAACCATTTAAAACCATTTAAAAGTGTAATGTTTTCTTGTAACTGCATAGTTTATTTAGTTTCCTTACCTTTTGTACAATAACTCAGATGATTCTGTTTCTATTTAGCACAAATACGGCTTATTTTTTCTAAACTAAAAGGAAAGTGAAAGTTACTAATGTGTCATGTTCATGTTGTTGATGACTGATGTTGCTTTTGAATAGGCAAATTCTTTTAGGCGTTCATATACAGTGTGACTATCAAAAGCTCTGTCAAATGTACTCTATTACGTGAGTTGCTGTATTTGATAGAAAATATCCAGTATCCCCACACTGGGTCTAAGCCTGTGGCATTACATGGAGTTGAATGCCATCTCCTGGTTAAATACTGTACTACAATAAATAGGCCTAAAATCTACATATCGCAAAGCTAATTCTTAATTCTCATAATATTTTTTATTTGAAAAAATTACTCATCCTGCATCTGGACAGAGGTGGGACCAACTTGTATAACTCTGACAGTAACAAATTACTGCACTTTGAGATTGCCTCAGCGCTACTACACATGTTACCTGATTGTGACATCACATGTTCATGATGTCACAATTTATTAAATCACTTGTTACATCATTTACATCGTTTGTTTGTTTGCTTGATTTTAATGGAATTTTTCAAATCATGACATCATGAAAACCTAACTCTCCATTACATTACATGGGGGGGAAGTGATGGATGTCTGTTGTTAAGATTAAATTTAAAAAATAATTGAATTAATTAGACTACAATAACAAGACACCCTACTCAGCAAAAATGCTGATTTACAAAAGGCTGCTGCCCTGCGATAGGAAGGAGTACCAAGTAAAAAAAGATGGGAGATAACACTGGGTAAGAGTTGCCCAGTAGGGATAGACAAAAAAGAGCAAACATAAAATTAAAAAAGCACTGTAATTTCTGAGAAATATGATGAACAAAAAAAAAATAAAGTGCCTGACAAAATGTGAATATATCAGAGATTTGATAGCATTGTACAAATGTATAATCTGTATTATCATTCTGTGTCTGTCTATGACCCTGTGTGCACATGCCTAAAACCCACCATTTGCCTGCAATTGGATTTTCAGTGAGACTTTTTAGGGTGTGTACCATTAGCTGTGGATGTGTTGTATAGCTATCAGGGTAAGGCTAGTGGTCACAGTGGAGGGAAATCATAGCAACAATGGAGGAAAGCAGAAAGGCAGAAAAAAACAGTGAAGCTAAACATGCAACAGACAAGGCCTGTTGAAGAACATAATCTTTTTTCATCATGGATTGCCAGTGTTTGCTGGTTGCTTCTTCCACACCGGTGGTGGCTTTATGGATGCTGGTTACCTCAGATCAGGTGCTGTTTCAAAGCAGACAGCTCATTAAGATGAGGGACAAGATTTGTAGCGTGAACTTGTGCATCTGAGGGGAAGGAGGGCGGGACCAACAATACATTTCCGCCTCAAGGTGAAAAGTTGTCCAAAGCATGGGTGACATTAAGGCAAGCTGATACATGGGCTGGCCTGTAGCAAATAGTTGTGAGTACCAAGTTCAAGTTAGAAACAACATGAGTGAATAATGCCTTGGCTAACTGTAAGCTGCAGCACTGCTTAGCTTCATACGTATGTGATAGGTGAATTTACAGACTGAGACAATTGAGACAATACAGACAATTACATTTAGTATGATTAATGTGCTGTGTATGCTTTTATCATTGTATATTAACTCATTCATATTAACTTTGAATCATTTATGACTATGAAGGAAGAGAATCCCAACTTTCAGGAAATAAAAAAAATATCCATCATCCAGATGGCTGTCACCTTTATATTCAACACATGGGAGGATTGGCATGTATTGCCTGCCCCCAGCAGAATTTCTGCCTCCCTCTCACAAGTTTTTCCACATTTTTATATTTGGCAGCGGTGCCCGAAATTTTCAAATACCAGGTTTGTAGGATTTGATAAGTCAATGTTGAACTGCACATGAACCGACTGCTTTATAGAACAGCTGATGGCCTTATTGATTACTTCCCACATTCTCCCAGTCACATCTTCCTAGTCCTCACTTTTTGCTGGCCAGAGAGACTCAATAAAAGGTGTTAGTATTCCCCAGTTTTGCAGAACTTGATCAGGTGACACATTCAGGATGCTAATGGAGAGTTATTCTTCTGTCCATATAAAACAATGGTGGTCAGGCTTCATGGTGGGCTCAGCCACCTGCATAGACAGGGGGCAATCTTCCTCTCAAACGCCAGTAGTTGACAGCAGGATAAATGGGAGGATGTCAAAGTCCAGGCTTTGATTTCATCTCACATTCCTTATGTGTCCACCCCCACCCACCACAACTCTGCCAACTAGTCACCTGAATGGACACTGTGTCGGGTCCAGTAAAGGGTCTTGGCAAAGCTTATGACAGGTTCATCAGTGATGGATGAAGCAGAGTGCTTCCTAGGGAGAAGCAAAATAGGTTTGCCACTTTTTCCCACCAACACCTGGAATTTGCTCGCTTGAAGAACAACCATGTCCAGGTAATGAGCCTCTTAAGGCCTTTGGGGGAACCATTTCCAGCCCTGCACTGGTGCAGTTATCACTGTCAGGTCGTCCATGAAAGCTCTGATGGGGCCTGATTGGAGGACAGGTTTTTTTGGATATTGATGGCCAGGGCAAAGATGATCACTGAAATTGTGCCTCCAATGGCAAATCACCTGCACTGTTGAATTTATCCAAGAAATTCCAGAGAATTTATGAATTTGCACTTGTCAAGATGGAAGGCTTTCATGCAAAATGTTTACTTCTACCTAAAGTTTTGCAACATCAGCATAACTAGATATATTGTGCTTGCATCATCATCGTTACTGTAGTTAACCTCTGCCCTAATTCCCCTTGCACATCTTATAGCTGTTAAATAGCTACGTGCACGTCACTTCATTCAGCTGCCGAGCATTGTCAAAACAAGCTGGCAGTTCTGTGACAGTGATCAGTTTTTATTGAGCACAATAAGGTAAAATCTTTGTCAACTTGTTAATTGTTATCGAGCCTTGAGTGAAAAGTGAATGTATTATGTTAGATAGGCAGAGCCGCATCATAACATTTCAGTCTGATTTACCATTGTTCATAACTGTGTTTGCTGTCACAATGCTGCCAGTGCTAACTTTATACTTACGTAATGTAAATCTACTTGCTGAAGCATTGTTATGGTGAACGTGGCAAGCAGGGGCAAGGTCAAGCATGAATCGGGAGGCAGAGAGAAGTCAGGGGCAGCCTGAAGAAACAACAACTGGCACTTTATTCAGGTTAACATCCTTATACCTGTCCCCTGTTCTCTTAGCAGGTGGTAGAAGCCTGGGAGAGAGACGGACAAGAGCCCTTGAGCTGAAAGACAACTCAAGAAACCCATTAATCATTTATACTACTTGGAGTGTGTTCCAGAGAGGGCAGCATTTATGTTACCTAGACTGTGTTCCCAAAAGGGAGAAGTAAAAAACAGTGCTTTGAACTCTCCCCGGCATCCTTGCTCCTGTCTGTGTCCAACCCTGAACTGACACAGGTCTAGGTCTAGCCCGAACGGCCTCAACATGTCGCTGCACCTTATTTGCATTTACAGTACTTGCATCTTGGAAGAAATCTTGACAACATGCCGTGCGTCAAGTAGCGTAGAGTCAAAAACCTATTGTGATACAATGCCTTTCTCCTTAAGTGTATACAACACAGATTTATGGATAAAAGATACTCAAAAGTTTAAATCTGTAAATCTGATTTGCTCAGTTGCACTTTTAATACATGTTTCTAAATGCTGTATTATGAGTAAAATAATTGTTTCTTGTTTTGAGTAATACTTTCCGATCGTTGCTCATTTCGGTTTTCTTGCATGTATGCCTATGAAATTTTCAGCCCTGAGTTCCAATACTCGTGTCAGAGTACCCAAATTATAGTGAATTGTTAAAAGACATATCTGGTTTTACAGATTGTACTTTTTTTGCACTAAAATCGTTCAAGTTAAACGATATGACTCATGGAACAGTTGGTGCCATTCTGTAAAGAGCAAGAGCTATTTTGTCTCACCTCACACATGCAGCACATCCAGAATAAAATAAGTTGATTTCTGTACAGTCTCACAGTACATAGAGAGAAACACGGGGGAGTTACAACCCAGAAGCAAGGGAAGGGGAAGGGAAGTCTCAGTCTGTGATCATTTATTTTGAGTTTCATTTGAAAATATAATATATTACAAGCTTTGTCACTGACATGCTGCATGACCATAAAAAAAGTAACTTGACAGGTCAAGAATTATGTTGCATAGTCAGGAAGACAAAATGATAGCTACCAAACTAACGTTAGCACCCTGTAACATTCTGTGAGTTTCAGTCTTCTGGGTGCAGCCAGTCTTGAAAATGTCAAAGAAGTGCTGTGTACCTTTCTGCACTGCAAATACACAAATCTCTTTCTTCAGCAACAGTGTGGGAAAATATATGCTTATGCAACAAGATGCAACAAGCTTTAGTTAGCCTGTTAGCATTTTAGTTGTTTAAGACAAGTGCATGTTAATGGACATGCATTTGTTTCTCAAAAATATATAATGTGACAGAGGACACAAGTCAAAGATGGTGTATTTATTGTTGCAAAACTGGAAAAGTTAGGAAAGAAGAAACAGAAAACTTTGGTCTGAATAGGGCGTCTCTGTATATGGTGTCTGCTTTCCTCTTCAAACTGGTCCAGCCTCAATAAAGAAATCATGATTTGTAGTATAAAATAATTTTCTATATTTCTGCCAAAACCATGACAAAATAGTTCACATTTGTAGAGGAGGGAAGCGTTTCACATCTGACTGACTGACCTGAACTTGTTTCTTGATGACCATGGCACTGTGGCAATAGTGCTGTGGGAGGCCTCTGGCTGCTGGCTGCCTCCCAATCCAACACAAGGTCAGTCACATTTTCTTGATGCATGCACAGATACACTATGTAGGTCATTAGCAAGACCTCGGGTGTCAGTAGCTTCTATTGTAGCTGTGAAAGAAAGTGAGCCCCTTGAGAAAGTTAAAAGGGCAATGAACAATAGACAAATTAATGACTGACTTCTTGCAACATGTGAAACATTTTGACTGATCATACCTCAACCGAGTCTTTAGTCATCATGTACGAATCTAAGTGAAGTAATTTCCCCATGTCCCGAATAAGTTGCAAGTGATCGAATTTGTGATATAAGTTGTACTCTAAGGCCAAGTCACTTGAATCCACATCTCAGTCAATCAGAAGGTTCAGTCTGAGGGGCCTGATTTATATTTCAGGTTTATAAAGTCTGATACATTGTCTACATTCTACTACTTTCTACATCCTGAATTGTCAGCTTACTATTCCTTTTCCTTTGGGTGGAGGATAATTCCCATAATACCCATATATAATAAATTGTAGCATCATGAAGTTGGGATCGATTCTAATTCATGTGGTGAGCAAGAATTTGCATTCCCTCAATCTCTTGTTTTTCCTCCCTCTGCAGAGGATACACACTTCTAACATGAAGCATGTTCCACAATCCACCACTGCCTGTGACGTGCCATCCAGACCATCAAAAAAATAAATAAATTACAAAGGAAAAATATGCATATAAGTCTAAGTGGGTCACTAAGTATAGTAATGACATGGGAAACGTACATCAGTGATTTCTTGACTTTCTTCTCTGTGTTCTCATATTACCTTTGGGGAAATAAGTTACACCATTGCTAAGAAAAGATTCTTTGCTAAGAAAGATTGGCTTGCGTTTTCCCTTATCCCACATTTATAGTTTTCCTCCAGGTGGGGTTGAAAACAAGACAGGCTCACAAAGGCACATTTTAAACACAAATATAAATTTTAATTGCATTGCATATTAAATGAAAAAATAAATGAAACTGGCCTGCCTGATTTTTGCACTTTATCAGTTGCCATCCATCTTGTAATGATGAAACACAGGTATAGAGGCTTTTGCAGTTGAGTTGATAGGAGCTGGTTAGCCAACAGGCTAACTTAGCAAAGTAACCAATGTTAACATGAATATGTAACTACTAGTAACTACTAGGTACCAGACATCTACTACTGATGCATGACCAGCAGTCATCAGTCAAGCTCAGGAAAATCTTGTCTCACTGGAATATAGAAGAAAAGCCATAATGTTGCCCTCTAGTGGTGGCATTTAAAGCTCAGTGGGAAAAGGCTTTGATGTGAAATTATCTATCCATTGTATTATCTATTGTATTAGCCATAACAGGAATTCCATTTTCATATAAAAATAACCTTCCTTTGTTGATTGGAATGACCTATGGGTTGCTAAAGATGAAAATAAGGTTTTATTTTTATAAAATACCTCAAAATAGCTGTTATGTTTACATTTATGTAGTGAACTGTTCCTGCATTACTACTTTGAATTTGTCAGTGGGAAAATGAACAAGGACTTTCTCAGCAACCAGTAGCAGCTCTAATCACTTTCCCTCCCTATAGATTTGTCACCAGCAAGTTTTCAAACTGAGGTTGATTTTAGTCCTCCAAAATGTGAAGCATGTTAATACATCTATCCATTTAAATAGTGAAAATTGGACAGTCAACATTTTGTCAAAAACTCTGTTCCCCCATTGTCACAAAAAATACAGAAATTATGACTCCAAAACAGATTTTTGTACACAATTATGTATTAGGTACACAACCTGACTTTTGTAAACAGGGGTGCTACATTGCAAGTGAACCCTCCCTCTATGCTCATTGTGGACAGGAAACAATTGTAAAAAGAACAATACATTAGCAGAGTCAAGTGGTACTTTCTGAAACTTCAGTCAAAACCAAGGAGTACAAAGTAAATGCTATTCTGTTTGGCAATGTTTTATTTATTGTTGTACACATGTAAGTATATAGTGGTGTTGACACTATAGCTGACACTATCACAATTTGTACCAGACCAAACAACAGATAGTTAAAAAGCCATACTGGCATTCCAAATATACCCAATTACAGCATTAGAGGTCAAGGGTCAAGTGCTGTTGTCAGGTGATACGTACAGTGTGCACTTTTCAGTAAGATTTTCCTCTCCAGTTTACCTTTTTATTTCCTCAATAGACAAATTCAGTTGTCAGTTGGTGCTTTAACTCCTTACATCAATCCTATATGTACAAATCTAGCTGTTTTTGATTCATGTTTGATAGGTGACATGATAATTACATTTAGTATGATTATTGTGCTGTGTATGCTTATCATTGTATATTAACTCAACTTTGCATCATTTATATTTATTATATATCTTTTGAGCATTTATAAATGGTTTAACTATGCACACTGTCTGTAGGTTAACTCTTACAAAGGACCCTCAGGGTCCACAGGGTCTACACACGTCCACATGTGTGTATTAAACTGCTTGAACTAAGATCAACTTGGGGCCTACTCTCATTTCACCTAGTTTGACTACAAAGGAAGAGAATCCCAACTTTCAATGTTTGAA
>OOFE01036270.1:0-16505 GCA_900323365.1 Monocentris japonica | reverse complement strand
TTAGAGCTTTCACTTTTCCTATGTGACATGACTAGAAGAGGTCCAGTAGGAATCAGGAGATAGGTAGATAGCTAGATAGATAGATAGGTAGATAGACAGATAGATAGATAGATAGATAGATAGATAGCACACACATATATAGTGATACATATATACAATGCTAGGTACTTTATTTATCCCAGAGGAAAAGTCTGATGTGAAATGCAGATAAACACTTCCACTCAAATCATTCATAGGCAGAAAATGCAATCAGGTTTTGCTGTGTTGTAGGTAATGGAAACGTGTTTGCAGATTTCTTTGCCCACCACTTGCTGGATATCAAATACCGCACCATCATCATGCAGTAACAATACTTTCAATCACACAAAAGTACGGAGGTTAGCTAACAGAGGAGGGTTTTCTTCCCCCGCAGCGTTTGCCAAGCCCCAGTGAAGTGGTCATGTGGCCGGGTGGCAAGGCCGGCCACTGCCAGGCGAGCCTGATTAATAAGCAACAGGGTTAGTGACTTCAGACTGTGTCCATTCACCAGGTTGTTGTGTCCGAGGAATGCTGCCTTGTTGAGAAACCCAGAGCTCGCCCCCTTGCACCAGTTGTTTCTATGTAACCAGCGTTAGCAACAAAGACGCATAGGAAACACTCCTGGATGTATATGTGTCCTTTCGGGGTGAGGGAATGCCAAAAGGCTGTTTCGCAGAGTGGCATGAAGTGCTGAGTTCAAACTCCTCCAACATTTTTGACTTCTGACACAAAGGAAGACTTTTTATTCCTCAAGAGTTTAGAAGAGCTAAACTAAGAAAGAAATTGCTGAGAGGCGTAGATTCCAAGTTGCCCAGCAAACAAGTTCCCCTTGTTTGCGAGGAGCATTATTTATGAAGCATTCATATGCAAGCTGCAAGTTATGGATTTCGGATGCCATTTCCTGCATCTCATTTGAAAAATCTCATCTTACATCTGTTATTTATTTTTGTATTTATTTATATCGGCAGGATAAAGGAACAAGGCATTGTGCTGGAGGAGGCAAGAGCCAGAGGGCCTATGTAGTGACCTCTCTGAAACAGAATAAATGGTAATAAATAAAATTGTGAAGTGTTAAGTGTAAAGCTGCAGTCAGTTTATACACATTTTGGCCTAAAATGATGTCAGTTATGTCAAAGTGCCGTACATTAGAGGCAGAATAAACTGCTGATGCTGCCCTTACACCCTTATGCATTTTTTTCAAGAAGTAGTTTTGTGTTTTTTATGTGGGGGAGGGGGGGAGTAAATTAATAACATCATTAGCTACATTAGCTATAGGCTGATTTAAAACAGAAAACAATGAATACATGCTTTTCTATGTCTCATTTTGGTGAAGAGTTTTACAGAACAGTCATTTTGAAATGTGGTTGTCAAACCTCCAAGTGTAGTGAATTGACAAATCAAAGTGTAAAACCTCTCTCTCATTCCAGTCCAGTGAAAACAACTTGCAACGAAAATGCCATAACGCATAACCTGCAGCATAAAGGTAGAAAGAAAAGCGGCGAGGGAAAAGTGGCGGATGGCAGCGGAGAGAAATGACAGCGAGAGACATGCCGAGGAAGCAGACAAGGAGCTGCCAGGGAATCAAAGTGAACGATGGTGTTTGTGTTCCATTCGCCCGCCAATACAAACACAACTGGAGCAGCAAGCGTTGCGCCGCATTTCATAGGGGACCGTTTGACTGAGCGTGCTTGCTCGTTTTCAGCAAGGCCAGATTCACTCATTACAGCGCGCACAGTCACACTCGGGAGCAGTATAAGGAGCCACGGCCTTGCCAGCGCTGTCCACCGGACGCCGGATCGGTCGGAGTTATATTTCTGATAGACACTCCAGCTTGATGCCTGCACAGAGGGAGTGTTTGCAGGCACACATGGACACTGGCAGAAGAGGCCGGATGATCACAGAGTCAGTTAAAAATATTTACTGCAGAAATTCAGGTGGCAGCAAACAGTTGCACAGTTAGAAAAGACACACAGTACACACGGTATGGACGGGAGAAATCCGCGACAATCCTTTAACGAGCAAAAGCAACTTTCTGTCTTGCTATATGATTCGAAATTTGAAATCCTTTTTTTTTTTGACCTTCCCATGATGTAAGAATTTCTCTGTGTGCATCATAATCTGCTTATCTGTAACAGATCTCTCTCATTGTGCACCAAATATCCTTCATGGGCTGATACAATCAGCTTTGTTTGCCCTGTTCTTAACCCTCTTGATTGTGCGACTTCCAAGCATTACGGGGGTGTTTACGTAGCCCTGAGACTGTTCCCGCAGTCTCCCATATGTTCCTTTTAATCTGATTTGAAATCTCTAGGGAGGAAAAAGCTATACTTTTTGGTGGGCAGGCAGGTAGATACCCATATCAATCATACGCCATCAACCTGCCCAGGTCCATGACATCAATACTGAGATAAGCAAGCCACTCGAGACTCAATCGGCCCACCTGCATTAATAGCGGGTATAGGCGTCTTACAGTCGCTGTGTGTTTGAGGAGCTTAAACAGCATAGCACTATAGTTGTAATTTTGGAGCAGATGGCAGAGTTAGCGGTTAGCAAGCACATGGTCTGTGTAATAATCTGTGTGTAATTATTGGGGGCTTGCTTGGGCATTTGTGTGAAGCACAAGAGATAATATTTCAATTAGTGCTATCATTGATTGTGCTGGAAGCCCCTTGGCAAAGGCCTTTGTGGTGGCAATCTGTGAGAGTGTTAACAGTTGAGCCTCTTGAGAGCAGGAATGTTCATTAAGGATATAGTTGTCATTTTCTTCCTCTTGAGCCACCCCATGGCCGAGCTGCAAGTCGGTCCGCGAAGCAGCGAGCATCTCATGAGTTTTAGTCTCCATGGTATGCAGCCCCTGCGAACAAAGGTGCCAGAGTCTTTTCAATGGAAGGTGACAAAGAAGTCTTAATTATACATTTCTGACGGGGCAAGGCGCGATCTGAACCATTCCCCCGACCTTGTGATTGATGAATAAGACGTTTGCGGATCGATGAGAGCCATAAATCGCCTCGTGATGGACCTACAGGCTCTCACAAACAATCAAAGAGAGCAGATAATGAAGAGAATCGACAGGAGTTATGAGCCCTGGGAAACTTTGCATTCCAGTCTGTTAATTCATAAATGATTTTCCATGTTATGTATACTATGATAGTCTTTTAGTCTGATGATGAGCACAGCACATTACAGCCTGTAGATCCGCTCTGTACTCAGGAATGTTTATGACAGTGGACCAAGGTGACGTTATGCTGCAGACCTACGTAGTCGGCATCCCCACCTTGCATCTCGGAAATCTTGCCCCTTGGCTTCGGGGCCGGTGTGTTGCGGTGGTGAGGCGACTCGCAGTTGATCGCCGGTCTGCATAGAAGTAGCTTTTTAATTGCAATCATATCCGGAGCAGCTGTCAGCGATGAGGCCTGATGCCATTTACCGAGATGACAAGAACTAACTGCTATCATGTGCACATTGTTAGAATTTACAAATCCTTTGGAATAAAGGATTTGTAAATTACCAATCTGTGGGCTGCATAGGGTTTCTTGCCCTATATTGTTGAATAGCTTTGAGTCTATGAATAACAGGCATCATAGTCCAAAAAAATGGGAGAAGATATCATTAGTGTGTGCACTGGAAACAAACTTGGCAGAGAAAGTTTAATATGACTGTTGTTTCAGGATTTCATTTAGAACCACTCTGCAAAGCTCTTTGCATTACTCCAGACTCCTATGCTCATTAAATTTCATGGAAGCTTATGTAGGCCCCCCTTATAATTAATGCTCAACGCATGAGTGGCAATCTTAATAGTCTTTTAAATGGTCAATACAGAAATGAATGTTTCTCATTAATCAAAATCCCATTGCCGTGATTTCTGCAAAGCCATTTTTCTTAGCCCTGGTATAACACATCATTCATTTTGGCCAAAAAAAAAAAAAAAGCCATTGTTCCAAACTGAGAAATCACTTTGTTTTCCCTTCTCATAGTGTCGAAATCGTTTGGGAGTTATGTTTCGAAAAATATATTGTTTCCCTCAAAAACCCCAAGTTTGGTTTCAGTATGAAAATAAGCTTTAATGATCAATTCTTGCTAAGAAAAAAAAAAGATTGCTGGTCACTTTCCAAATCTGCTGGATTCCTACTATTCTAAATAAGGACAGCAATTAAAATAGCAATAAAATCACTGACTACTTTTTGAGTCTGTCCTCAACACAGTCAATAGCATTCAGGATTGTAAGTGCAAATTGCTCATTATTCCATAACACTAGAAGAAAGAAACTTGAATGGCAGCTCACACTGCAAAAAGGACAATTAAAAACAATTAAAACCCCTTTTTTTTTTTTTTTCTTTTACAAGTGATTGCCCATGCTAATTGGAAAAGATACACAGGCAGTGAACCAGTTGTATCATAGAGCGCTGGTTTTGAAATGGGATCCACTTCTCGCCGACCCTAAAAAGGTCGTTAAAAAGGTCGCCAATAGAAAGACTCGGGACGGCAAGTGGAGTTATATTTGAATTATAATACTTTTGATCGGATCTGGTTATTGGTCATTGATCTCTTCATCTAATATGATGAGTTTAATCATGGCCTCTTCTTCAATTCTAGGTCAGTAATGCGTTCATAAAGAATAGGACTAGATAGCAATGCAACACATAAGATGTCCTCATCTCGCTATGTTCCTCATCTCGCTAAGTCTTTCTAGAAAGACTTTTGATATTTTGATCACTGACAGATTTACAGACCATCTTGGCCAGTGATACATTATTTCAGTTGTGGAGTGATATTAGTTGAATACAGCACCCATCATCTGTAATGTCACACGTAGGTAATAGACAGTTACATATTACAGTTATAATCTTTAAAAATACTTTTGAGGGCCATGGGACTTTTTTTTCACAGTGAAAACAGCTCGTGGCATTTGTACCACACACTTTAAGTTAAGGTTTGACTGATATATCGGTATAGTGTTGTCCTTTTCTTAATTATGTTGACCACTGCCAATATGATGGCGGTTCCTGCCTGACCACAGCTACTTCTGTTAGATCTGGAAAACCACTGGAGAGTTTTATTGTGCCATGATGGTCTAAACTCTGTTTCAGAGGCTTTTCCACCCTGACAAGAATACAAATCTGGAGGAAACACTGAATCCTGCACGAAAATGGTCAAATGGAAAGATTGAATATCGGCACAATGTATCAGCTATCGGCAGCTTTAATGCAACAATATTGGTATCGGTATTGGCTTTCAAATCAGTCAAACCCTGATTGTAAGTACAAATTGCAGTTCTTGATTTACCTGGGTTAGATAACAGCATAGGCACATCTACCCGGGAAGATACTCTTTGTTGTCATGATGCACATTAGATCTGGTCTTTAAGGACTGAAGCTCATTGCATGAAATATAATCAGGATCCAACACTGAGCGGCGATTACAGATTCCACATGACCCGTACGACGTATTTGACTCGTATCAACTGTTATCCTACACTCCTCATAGCCGTACTTCACATGTCTGCATGCCGTGTGCGTGCATAGGAAGCCCCACTCCTGCAGCATGTTCTGCCTCTTGCATTGTCCATAGGTGATAATGACTCATCTTCAGCTGCGTGACTTGGACTAGTAAATCTTTTTTTTTTCCTTTTTTTTTTTTTTATGGGTCACAGGAAGAAACATTCAACATTCTTCACAAGCTGCAAATGGCTGTTCCATCATGTGCGATGCACGACTTATCACACTGAATGACATGCTTACTGTACGCCTATGTGAAATCGCTTTTATTTATATATTTATTTTCAAAATCACCCGGACCGGCGTTTGGTTGCAAGTGTTGAATGGCAGAGCCTGCGGAGATGAAAGCAGCGTGATATATAGCAGAACACAGAATTGCTTTTGCTTCGCTTTATTGACGTGCACCGCCATTTTGAGCTTGTTTGGGCGAGAAAGAACATCCAATTTGCATCATTGTCAGGTCCATCTTGTCTGACATGTTGGTGAGGAGTATTCTTCGGTCACATGTTGTATTATGCCATTTAATAACTATTTCTCTATCCGTTGGTTGGCCTATCCGTCACGTAGAACGTCTCCTATATAGTGCAACATCGGAGGCACTTTTCACGGTTTCTGTTTAGACTCGCTCTGGTATTTTCAGCCTCATATGACAGCCCTTTTAGCCACATCATTGCAGATCATTGCAGCCTGCTGCTCAAAGTGAAGACTCAAAGTGAGAGTGCTTTAAGTGAGACTCAAATCTAACTTTGAGGCCAGTCTATAATTTATATATCTACATAACATCTCCAAGACAGACATCAGCAGACTCTTTGGAAATGCGACTGAGTAATGCAGTTCCCCTTCATTTTTTGACAACTTTATGATGTGAAAAATGACTTTTTGCAGTTCAGAGATGGCGCTCCGAGGTAGAGGAGACATTTGCCCACAAAACAGCCCGGAATTATTTTTCTTAAACTGCACGAAGGGGGCAGAACAGTTTGACTGACAAAGGAACTCAAGGTATTGCGACTTGCTCTAATTGTGCGATTTGCTCTCCCACATAATAATTGAGAGGGCTGTTAGTCTTCTCATGAGAGATGCTGTAGGTCCTGCGCCAGCGACTTGTTAGGCCTTTTGTACAAGCTGCTGACGGAGCGACGGAAACACTCGAGATGAGCCGCCGGTTTTTAACACCTTTTGTAAAGCCTTTGCAACAGCTTCATGACTGCTAGATGGCATATTCACAGGTACAGATTCAGCTGTCTTGATGCTCTTATTCAGCTATTAGAAAAAACACAGAAATCAAATAAGATGTCTCGATGTGAGCAGAAAAGGAGAAAGTTCATTTAGACCAGTTGACCCATAGGCTGTACTTCTAAGTCACATACGAGGTGGTGTGCCATACTCACTGAACTGTATCCACCAACGTTTTTAAGCGTGATTGTTCAAAGTGGAAAAAAAAGAACAAACTCATCCAATTTTTGGAGATAAGCGAGCCACGCGGGGAAGCGGTGGATGAACATTTTAATAGCAAGGACAGATTGAAACTACTTTCAGGTTTCACTGACCAGCCTACCAGCATAGCATCACCAAATGACAGAATAGGCCTGAGAGGAGGACAATTTGATTTATTTTTCCTCCGCAGAGCAAAATCATAAGACGTGCGTGTTTTTTTTTTTAAACTTCATACCTGCTTTTAGAACTGCAGAGCAATCTGTTCAGAGTGATCAAAAATTAATGGTTTTATTGCATTAAGCTTATTTGGGATCAAAGTTTTTGGTTGTGGCTGGATTCCACCTCTCCGAGACCTGACTACCGTCTTACCGTAAAGCGGGCGACTTGGACGGTTTGGCCACTAAGCAGTTGTGATCTAAAATCCAACCTCAAATATTGGCATCCAACTGCAATACTTCCAACCGCTCTACCTATTCCTCCAGCTTAGCTTCAGCCATCTGTCGAGAGGCAGCAAAGGAGCAATAAGAGACTCTTGCTTGCAGTCTGCCTTCCCTTTCATCACTTTGCTTTGGACTATATTAATTGCACCCTGTGCTACATGTAGACAATGCCATCCAGATATTTGCTTTTCCCCAGATCTCCAGCCTCGTCTCTTTTCCTCTACAACTCAATCATCTTTTTACCAGCTAACGACGAGAGCTGTAGAGTTCTGTTAATGTAGACAGATGAAGAGATGAACACGAACGCAGACAGCATTCTGTGTGTATATGGTTATGACATAATTTAACACCAATCTCTTAAGTGACATGTTATGCAATATAGCTTGGTATTACATGCAGGGAGTTTATGTGAGCCGCAGTGGAAACTATATTAGTAGGTGAAGTGCTCTCATCAGCAATAAAATCTCTGTATCTGACCTTGTTTTTTTGTTGTTGTTGTTGCTGAATAAGATGGGCTTTGATAGGAAAACCACCTCGCTCATTGCTGCCAATATTTCTGGAAGGTAGCCCCTGTGGTCAGAGTCAGAGTGTGGTCATTACAGGAGGCATGTGGATTATGCCCCCCCTCGCCATCCAAACACACATTAACGCTCCACTTGCCAACTGCAATACAAACAAACCGCCACCTACATTTATTGCCTCGCAAGCTCAGGTGGCCATTTGCATCCTCTCTCGTACATCAACACAGTCGCCGGCTCTGTCTCAGTGCGCCCACACGCATTTGTACAGGTTAAGCTACTTTCTTCTTTTTCCTCTGATTTCGGCCAGAGCAGGATTTTGATTTCAAGGTCACCCCGCTGAACTTTATTGCATTCATACGAGTAGCATGGGTCTGTGCTGAGAGTATACTGCAGCAGTCTTGTGTCCTCGTCCTAGTCTACGTCAGATGCATCTACCTGCACAATTAATAAAAATAGATCGCTAGTGCAACCACAAGAAACAGAAACCCCAAAAGGAGAGACCAGACGTGCCATTTTCTGATAAAATACTGAAAATCCAGCAAGAGAAGGGACTTGTTGCATAACATCATCTCTCTCTCTCTCTCTCTGTCTGTCTGATTCCAATCAACCCTGCTACTCCTCACTGCATACTGGCTAATAAAGCAGAAATGGCTTTTCCGACAATTTTATATCCTTACCTTGCGTCTGAGAAACAAAATAAAGTATACATTTTCTAGTAACGTATTCTCTAGCACCCCACTCACAACTAAAGAGCTCCAGGCCGTTTAGGAGGCGTTTCTAGCAGCCAAAAAGAGCCACTGCTCTGATTGGCAGGCAGTAGTAGAAGCTCCCGCCCTGCCCCCTCCCAAAACGCAAGATGATTGGTTCACTCCAGTAAAGTCAGCTTTCTACATCACAAACCGGCCACATTCTGACTAGCCCATTTCAGAGGCGACATTTTTTCTAAATGCAACTTTGGAAAAACAACAAATAGTACAATTCATCACTTCATTACTGTGAAGGAGGAGCATCTAAGAGTGTAAAATCCATGAAAAATGTCAGATTATCCATTTCTAAAGGTACCCCCCCGCCCTTTAATAACCTTTAATTGGCATACATAGATGGCTGCTCAAAATCCTTGTGATTTTTACTAATTGTTACTATATTTTGGAATATTTTGGGGTTATATCAGAGAGGTATGATAAAGGATTTAGGGGCCCAGTATTGTGATGGACACAAGGGACTCAGCACAAACAAACCAACAGCCCTCCTCTCTCGTCGCGTCACTCTCTTGAGGACTCTATCACTGGATTTATTTCAGAAAGTACAAAAAAAACAACTTAAATTCAGCCAATAGATTTTGTTTTAGAGGACTAGGTTAGGGATATTTTACAGAAATCGGCTGATGCGAAATTCGATTTGAACTTTCTCAGATTGGGACGGTCATATCCTTGAGGCTAGCCTGCAGCTATTCTGAAGGCCGAGCATTGGTAATGCCCTCTGGGAGGGAGAACACCAGCCGGTTCCATCCATTATGCCTTTTTCTGCTTGGGTGTCCCGGACGGCAAAAGAGGGAGGAAAAGATTTAGACACTCGCCTTCCCTCGCTCAATGTTGCCGATTGACAGTGGCCTATTTCGCTCTCATGGTAATAGCCGTGCTGTTTGTCGCTGAGGGGTTTATTTAGGCTGATTGGCTAAAGGTTGCAGTGTGTCTCTTTTTCCTCCCTCAACATGCTCGCACTCCTATGTCTCCCTATCAGCAACTGTCAGCTGAAGCCCATTCAGAGCGGCACACCGTCTTATCACAAACAGTGTAATGCATCCTCATGGTACATGCTTTTCTCTCTTCTTTTATTTTTTTGCCCCCTCCCGCTCGTTGTACACACTCCCACACAGAGCAGATGTGGTGGACAAGTTCATTGGTATGTACGCGGCATGCTAAAAAAAGGCAAGCCCACACTGGGATCATCAATAGGCTGACACACTGTTGTGGTGGTGGAGCACAGAGGTTAAAATAATATCTAAATCAGGAAATTCTGGGAGCTGTGAGACTGAAATGAATCACTCCTGTCTCATAGCATTTTCTACAGCACCTCTTTGAAAGCCCTGACACGCTGTATCTCTCTCGCCAGATGGTGGGCCTCTTGGAAGTTGTTTTCACTGGGGTTCTTTTTGCTCCACAACTAGGTACGGGGAAATAACATCGCCATTAGTATGCAAAGAGGTGGTAAGGGCTTTTTTTTTTTTTCTTCCATAAACCTTGGGCTCCTTTGCTTTGTGACTCATTGTCAGATTTCTGCATGCCCCAACGGGGTAATTCAAATGAGACCTTCTTATGGGGCAAAAATTGCAATATTAACATCAATACTGTATAATATTTGCAGTTATTGTGCTGCTAGTGTTTGTGTTGTATCTAGTACCCCGAGAGAGCTAGAAATTCAATGGGAAGTTAGCAGCGTGTGACATTGCGATCCATACAAAATCTCTGGAATTAGGGGGGATAAAAGCAGTGTTTGATTGCAATTCCTAACACACACACATGGGAATGTCTTACATTTGAATTGAAACTCGCAGCCAGTCCAGAAATGGATTTTTGTCTGCACAATAATTCTTTTTCCAACCCAAATAATTTGAGATAAAACTCCTCTCATTCCACCGCTCCATGTCCTTTTTTTCCGACAGGTAAGTGTCAAAATAAAGGAAATGTCTAAATGTGATACTACAGGCTCCTGGTGGTTCTTTTTATAATAATATTACCTTTTGGGTTTGGGTGACAAAGTTTGCAAAGTGCATCACAAGAAAAACATGGAAACAAGGTGACAGCAAGAAGGCAGCAAAAGCCAAGACAGCCATAGAGATGGGGTGGGACAGGACTCCGGTAAGGGGAGGGGGGGTGTACCAACAAACCAATATGCAGCAAACCCATCATGGGGTGGTCTGCATTTTATTGGCATGGTTTTGGTCAACCCCTGGGTCAACTCCACCCCTTATAGGGCAGGTAAACACCAATGAATGCTAGACCGTTTGGAACGTTTCTAACAAACAAGACGCCTACCCACAGGGATGGAGGCTGTGTGTAAATGATTTGTTGAGCATGAAAACCACATAAACTATACGCCTTGGCTAGAGCTCAACCGATCTGAGTATGTATAGGCGGCCCGCTTTGGCAGCTACACCTGCACACGACCAATAATCAGAAACTGTGCAAATCATTTCGATGGAACCTTTATTCCTTCCTGCATTAAAAACATGATGTTTGCTACCTGTTCCTGGCACTGGGGTGCGATTTTCACCGAAAGGAATTCTCTGCCAATGTTATTCAAGCGTAGTATGATGCATGGTTTCATCACCCCAGTTTAATTAAGAAATGCACCGGAGTCCCCCATGTAGTGAGACAAAATGACAGGTTTTTAATATTGTTATTGAAGAGAAGTTGATGCAGATTGCTAAAGATATAGCCATACTGTGCATAATTCAGTCCGACTTGTGGTCATGCTATTTGGGTTTCAAGTTTCACATCACATTAGACTCAATTTTGCATTTTTTTTGTTTGCATCTGTGCCAGATCTTTATTAAATGATCCTGTCTGCTTCTGGAGACACCTAGATTTTCATCTTAGTTCATAAATAAATGCTTTGCTGAAGCAAGCAAATTGAAGGAAACAATTACACCCATTGCTCTTCCCCAGGGCAGACTGGACCGGTGCTCGAAGATGCCTCAGACAGGCTTATTATTAGGTATAGACTCTGACCCGCTTGACCTTTTTGACTCTCCAACCTGACTTAAAGCAGGACGTCATTAAGCACTCAAGGTCAGAACAGGTACACAGCACGTAATGACAGGGAGGACCGCATGCTTCACTTGAGAAGAGGCGGATGGAAAAGTGTTAAGGTGTCTATATTTATCAAGAGTACCTTTTCCACTGAGCTACTGTCCCTTGCCATTCAGACAGCCACTTCTTTACTAGGGATCTTAATGTACTGTTTAAAAGCAGTAGCTGTACAAGTTGAGCTCTTTCTATTCTCTCCACCTGTGTGCTGTCATGGCTTGCTATTACTAGCAGCAATTACTAGGGATTCTACCATGAAGGGGCATTGGAAGGAAATGTACTGTAAATATGTCATTTTTTACACATACTTTGTCGTAGCAGAATATGAGCTCATCGGATTGCACCTTGTGCAGCGGGGAGGAAAAAGGAGCACATATCAATCAACGGCAACATATACTCAGCGTGATTTGATTGTTTCAAATCCGTTGCACAAGCTACAGCAGGCAATCAGCTCAGTCAGCAATGGCAGCGAACGTGTTCACCGAGGCTGACTGGCTGGCCAGACCTGAAGCAGATTGAAAAGTAACAGGCAGCTCTGCTCTACGTGAGGCTGGGGTCTCTCACCTAGTACACGGAGCCTCCGGCTTCCTGCCTGGCCCACTTTAGCTGCTTGCTGGGTCTGCTTTTTTAAATTAAAAGTTAATGGGGTCTCTTGTGAAATTATAGCAAAGAAATGTTGTCGTTTGATTTTGTGGGACATTTGTGGTGGTGGGAGGGTTGGGGTGTTTTGCATGCGCTTAACTAAGTCAAGCAAGTTGGTTGTAAAGTTAATTAACAGTAACTCCTAAGTGGTTGTGATTTTAAATCCCCCACAAGCCCCTTGCAGCAAGCCGGAGGGGAGGCTTGTGATTTGGATTTCTCTTAAGTGGCTCTCCCACCTACGTGCTCACATGAATCACTTCATCATTTTGGCTTTCACACCAAATCCTACACGGGCAAAAACTATGCAGGAGCGGAGCTAAGCCTGCATAACTAAAATCACATTTTAAACACGAAAAAGTCATATCCCCCTCTCAGATGCGATGAAATAATCCGTCATAGCCAGGGCATGTGATTGGCCATGCCGGGACCCATTCGCAGTGAACTTGTGAAGTTACGTCAGGCTTCCATCGAGGGGATAAAATAGAGGTGGCTGTAGTGTAATGCTTGGTGACCAATCACTCCTCTGTCTGTTTCCCAGCTCAAGTCACTAGTGGAAGTCCGACCATCAATATTCTCTCTCCCTCTTCAGTCTAGTGCCAGACAAAGTGCTTTATTAGATAAACAGCAAAGGAGCCCTGCATTCAAAGGTGGAAGTCAGAAATCCCCTCCTCCTTCCAGCGGTCCAGCTCAGAAAAACACACAGACACCCACAAGATTTTCTCTGCCCAACATGAAACCCTACTCCCCGTGCAACAGCAAATGTTATTTTGAGGACTATGAACGGTAAAAGTAATTCCGTTTTAAAGGGGTGTGCCGTTGGCGTTTTTCCTAGCAGGAAGTCGGAATTTCTGGCTTTCCAGCCTCTACGGAACGCAGCATTAGGAGCGAGAGGAGGTGGAACAGCAGGGCTTGCTCTTGGGAGCCCTCTGGTCTCTAAGTGGTGTGGGGAGGTCGCGGTAAACCTCAAACTGAAAACAAGAGATTATCTTGTTTAGATGCAGACGCAGAGGGGAGAGGAGGAAAGAGAGGGAGAGAAAGTGAGCTTGTTTTTCTTTTGTAATTACAATCTCAGCATCAGATCAATCTTGCTTTCTCAAGCGCTTTGCTGCAAATGTCTTCAAAACGGGGCCCCGCTCTCCTGAAAATGAGACACTGGAGATTCTTGCATTGTTGTTGGGAATATTTTGTTGAGCGACTCGAACACAATATTGTCTTCAATATTGATATCAGATTGAAGTTGGTGTATGTGAAAATGATTGAGATAGAGGGTGGAATAACATAATGGCCTATTTATTATCTTTGAAATGGGAATTTTTTATATTTGGCATTTCCAAATCCCAAAGAAAGTTGCAGAATATAGTCAGTTTTTCATTCAGTGCACACACACACACCATGCTGTGTCTTTGTCAAGCTTGAATAGAAACGTGCTGTTGGGTCTTTCCTGTTTACCGCTTGGAGAGCTTCATTTTGCTTGTATTTCCATACCGATGCAGTGCTGTGCCCCTCACACACACACACATACACACACACACACACACACACACACACTTCTCCCCTCAGGTCAGACAACAGCTTAACAGCATGTAGCCTAATACATGGCTAAGTCACGCCCTCTCTATTTGTAATGGAGGGGGCTTAAAATATGGGGTTTTATCCCCATGTATATCTGCAGAGTTGGTCAGTGAAGCAGTGGTTTAGCTCATGCACCCAAATCACGAATACACAGTTAAAATATGAGGCTGCTAGTCTTCCATGGGCCTCATGCTAATCCATTGTTTTCCACTCTCACTGACACAAAGGAGCAGCACAAAGTGTGGACAGCTCCAAACATCAAGGATAAATTATTAAGTATGTCCTGAATGGTAAACACAGTCCTCACACGTAAGTAAGTAACCATGTGACCACAAATTATGTAGTCCCCCCGTCTGGGCCAATCGGTAACAAATACGTCACCTTGCGTTGACCTGTAATTTTAGTGGGTGAATCAGTGTAATTTTGAAAATGTGCGATGGCTCATTTCCCCAAGTTTGGTCAAAATCGGATCCCCGGTGTCTGAGATATCATGTTTGACATACGTACAAATGACCAAACTAATAAAATGAGCAAATGAACGGACGGAGACCAATCCATAGAAAAGAAGTCAAGTCAAGTTGTTTTGTATGGCCCCAAATCACAGTTAACAGTGACAGAGGGCTTCACGATGCCCACATTATGAAGACAATAAACGAAAAAGAAACAGAACACCGTCCAACCCTGGACTGAGAAGAATTAGCGTATGGCCAAACCCTCAGAAGAAGATTTTTTTCCTCAACGCACTTTTCAGAGTGGTGATTATCCAGGACTGTAGACAGACTCTAATGGCTTATTGTGAACATTGCTATCACGACCACCACCAAAACCACCACAACAACAACAAGCACCTTTGTATCGAGTACGTATTTGAAGTGCAGCAGATGTAATCGCTGCAATTATTTTTGAAAAGCCGTCGAAGTGCCATGATAGAGAAGTGACTACGCGTACGAGCATGTTGTGAATTCCCTCCGGAGCTCTTGACAGACTTTGGTCGTTGATGCCATTTAGTTTTTGGAATGTAACTTATCTTGCTGGGATTTTGACACATGCTTCAAGCTGAAAAATACTCCCCAGAAAAAGCGCAGGTACCTGCACCTAGTACCAAGTGTTACATAAGACAGATTCAGCCTAACCTCTGAAATCTAGGTTGCATTATCTCTAGCTGGTCTTCTCATCTTCTCGAATGAGAATGGGATTTCCGTTTTCATGATTTCCTCACTTTACTTTACCCCCAGGGAGAAAATAAATGATATTATTGAAATTAGCAGTGTGCAAATCAAGAGAGCATCTGTGTACAGCAGCGGGGCGTAGCAAGTGGCCTAATCCTATCACAGGACACATAGATGAGCAGACTTCTGACTGCGAATCTAACAGAGGCTGTTTGGAGCAAGCAAGGAGCACTGGACCTGCTCGTGGGCAGCGCTTTCCCTCACTGCTCCATCTCTCTCGTCAAGCGCATTCATACACTGGGTCTTTTTCTCAATTCCTTACGTGGGAAAGAGCCGCCTACGCCACATGCCAAGATGGAGGTTACTCACAATGCAAAATCTGAGGCCAAAGGCTTTGTCAACATCGCTTTGATTCAAAGCTTTTACATTTTCCGCTCAAGTAATGCCCCTGTCAAGTACTATTTGCATGGGAGTGGTATTAACCGGGGACCTTATTGAAGTGAGAATCCCCCCCCTTGCCGAAACCTTTACATCTTCAAGAGGCACATTCAAATTGGGATCAGCTTTTACCAAAGTGTCTCTGATATTAATCTTATATTAATTGGGATTTGACCCTTACCATGCAGAAATGAACAATTTTTAAGTGTGAAGTAATACCACATTGCCTGAAGTGGTCCTTAGATACACTGCATTCAGAAAGTATTCAGACCCCTTCACTTTTATCACATTTTGTTATGTTACAGCCTTATGCTAAAATCGTTTAAATTCATATTTTCCCTCATCAAGCTACACTCAATATCCCATAATGACAAAGCGAAATTTTTGCAAATTTATTAAAAAGGAAAAACTGAAATATCACATTGACATAAGTATTCAGACCCTTTGCTATGACACTTGAAATTTAGCTCAGGTGCCTCCCATTTCTCTTGATCATCTTTGAGATGTTTCTACACCTTGATTGGAGTCCACCTGTGGTAAATTCAATTGATTGGACATGATTTGGTAAGACACACACCTGTCTATATAAGGTCTCACAGCTGACAATGCATATCAGAGCAAAAACCAAACCATGAGGTTGAAGGAACTGCCTGCAGAGCTCAGAGACAGGATTGTGTCGAGGCACAGATCTGGAAGGCTACAAAAAAAATTCTGCTGCATTGAAGGTTCCCAAGAGCACAGTGGCCTCCATAATTCTTAAATGGAAGAAGTTTGGAACAACCAGGACCCTTCCTAGAGTTGGCCACCCAGCCAAACTGAGCAATTGGGGGAGAAGGGCCTTGGTAAGAGAGGTGACCAAGAACCCGATGGTCACTCTGGCTGAGCTCCACAGATCCTGTGTGGAGATGGGAGAAACTTCCAGAAGGACAACCATCACTGCAACACTCCACCGATCTGGGCTTTATGG
>OOFE01036267.1:0-12312 GCA_900323365.1 Monocentris japonica | reverse complement strand
ACTTGAGGTCCTGGGTGATGATGGTACCCAGGAAGCAAAAGGATTCTGCAGCGTTGACTGGGGAGTCACACAGGAGGATGGGGGTGGGTGGGGCTGTGTCCTTCCTGAAGTCCACAACCATCTCCACTGTCTTTTGAGTGTTGAGCTCCAGGTTGTTTTGTCTGCATCAGGTCACCAGATGGTCGATCTCCCACCTGTAGGCGGACTCATCACCATCAGAGACAAGTCCAATGAGGGTGGTGTCGTCCGCAAACTTCGGAAGTTTGACCGACTGCTTCAAGACCTCCTTGAAGACCTCCTTGTTTAATGGCCCTTTACTGGTCATAGCCCATGGTTCCTTCAAAAAATAATAGCCTGCACTTTGCGAGACTAGTAAATTGTTTGGTTTGTTATTTCTTCAAAAATGTACAGCCTAATCTTAAAAAGCGAATTTGTCCATTTTAACATCAGTTGAACATCAGTTTCATTCCCCTTTTCGACGAAATGCTTGGAATGTGCTTTTACACCTCTCGTCTTGTTCCTCCAGCCCATACTGTTGTGGGCTGCACACAACGTGGTTGTTTCACTTCAAGCTGTTGTTCATACACTTACTGACTTGCCAGACATGTGAAATCGGAGTGAGAACATTATGTGAAGGCACTAAACATTTGCTTGTTGCCTGTCTGTTCAATCCAAATGATTAGTTCTATCCTATATTGCACATCCACTGAAATGTTTAAAACACCTACAAGTATTCATGCCCACGATCCCACATAGAGAGGAATTCATAGTTGCATTAAAAACGCATGAAGGCGTGCAGTATAGTATGTTTGATTTGTCACACTGTGGCTCACCCTTCCTGACTAGGATTTCTTTTTTCATAGATTTCATTGAATTAATGAATGCAATACATATATTGTATTTATTGTAAATATATTTAACTATGCAGGCAGAAACTCCTACAAGTGTACTAATTCTATCAATAATTCACTTCCTACTTTGTACTGTGAATTTAAGAATTCATTTCCCTTTACATTACTCTAGGCTAATAGAAAGACTGGCTGTGCCAAGCTCCTCTGTCACCTCGGATTCTTGTTGAAAGTTTATCAGCCAAGCTTCGCGGACCCTACTAACATTGAGGCTGCTCAGCATGAAGTATTATGTGTATCGTATAACAAATCAGTGGCTGGCTGCATGGCATGCATCTCAGTTGGGGGATTCATTTCTCAACCATGTTTCAACAGCTCCCATATAAGTAACTTATAGCATGCCACACGCTTGAAGTAAAGCAATTCATTTTTTGACCATATTTCTACAGCTTCCATGCAAACAATACGTAGCCTGCTCTTTCGTCTGTACCATGCAGTACTGTGCTCTTTGTGGCATCTGGGACATCTGGGCCTGTATTATTTAATCCCTAGAGTGAAAATTATGAACAACTGAACAACTCCCCCAAGGATTCCTGTAAGGAGAATGACCGCTCTATTCTCTTAAAGCTGAACATGACTTGTGTTCATCTAAAATCAACGTTAACATCTTTAGTCATGTTATATAGGAACTTATGTGTATCCTTGATGACTCATCAGTGATAACCTTGTTTTCAGTAGCTCTATGGTCACTTGCGTGTGGCTAGATTGCTCTTCAACTCATCCCTTTTCTCTTCAACGCTTCGTCAGTACATCAATGGAACATTCAGCTGTTGAACATCAGATACAGATACGTTACATTCATAGCATTTCCACAGACGTTAAACTGGTTTATTTTGTTTATTTCTTTTGTGGTTTTTTTTCAGTCATTGAGGAGGGAGGCGTGAAGATGAAGCTGACAGTCGTTGACACTCCAGGCTTCGGGGACCAGATCAACAATGAAAACTGGTGGGTTTTGTCACAATTTCTCACCTGCCACCTTACACATTGTATTTTTAGCTCAGGACAACTTGCTCTTGAAAAATAATGGTTACGATTCAGTCCCGCTCAAGTAGTGTTTTTTTTTCATCCCTTTTACTCTCAAACCTTCCTCGTCCCGTGTGTCCACAGCTGGGAGCCCATTGCAAAGTATATCAATGAGCAGTATGAGAAGTTCCTGAAGGAGGAGGTCAACATCGCCCGAAAGAAGCGCATCCCCGACACCAGAGTGCACTGCTGTATCTATTTCATCTCCCCAACCGGACACTCGTGAGTAACGCTTTGTCGGGACGGGAGATCAGTAAAACAATCACTCAGAGCATCCTCAAGGATCTGATCTGAGAAGGGACTTATTCTTGGTAATCTGTTGGAATTGGCATTTAAACTGGGTGAGCACAAGCCCACACACACACACACACACACAGTTTTATGAGTTTTCATCCAAACACATTTCAATTCAGACTCCTAACAAAGCCAGTGTACCACTTTATATTGCAGACAACACTAAGTCTGTCCTCACAGCTCACGGTTAACTCATGATGACAACTGTGAAATTGCTATTGAACAGATAAATGGATACATTTTTTTGCGTATTACAGTTTGTGTACAGCTTCTTCTTTTTTAATCTTTGTGCAATGATAAGCCCACTTTTCAAAACCAGCACACTGTGTGACACTTGTATAATTGCTACAAGGCCTGGGGAAGATAATGTGGTGACATATCATGAAACATGGTCAATACAATCCCTTTGCTTCCCTCAACTGTTTGTTATCCTGATCGTATTTTCAACTCTGATGATCCTAACCCAACCCCACTTAATCGCCTCCTGTCTCTGCCTTTCTATCTCTCTCTCACTCTCTCTCTCTCTCTCTCCCAGTCTTCGCCAACTAGACACCGAGTTCATGAAGCACTTGAGTCACTCGGTCAACATCATCCCCGTCATCGCCAAGGCTGACACAATGACCATCGATGAGAGGCAGGAGTTCAAACAGAGGGTGAGAGTTTCGCCGTTGATCCGGCAACCTTTCCAGAATGGCACTGGGGTCTACCAGAGCTTTGCGTGTGTGTCCTTGCAAGTATAGATAGAAGTATAGACCTTCTTGCTTTGTATTCCTCCTGTAGGTTAGGAAGGAGCTGGAGATGAGCGGGATAGAGTTCTACCCTCAGAAAGAGTTTGACGAGGACATGGAGGACAAGAGCGACAATGACAAGATCAGGGTAAGCGGTTGTACACCACCTATCCATCGCTCACTCATAGTGTACGTATGATATTCTCCCTTGTCAAAGATAATGAGTCTTGGAAAGTTCTTTCCTTTTCACCCAGCTTGACCCACATGAGACCAGAAAGGCTCAAAGCTGTTAGTTTATCGATGTATTCCACCTTCCCTCCCACACACTAGAAGCACTGGGGGCCTCTGTGTATTTGTTTCACGTCATAAACCTTGTACCTATTTCTTCGGTACATTGAGCCATGGCTACATGTCTCTGTCCATAGGAGGCAATGCCCTTTGCTGTGGTGGGCAGCGACAAAGAGTATCAAGTGAATGGCAAACGAGTTCTGGGGAGAAAGACGGCGTGGGGAGTTGTAGAAGGTGGGTTTACGGCCTCCGTTATTAATAACAGTGACCTTTCCCTCCCCTCCCCACAGGGGTAAACCGTCTCAGTAAAAGGTCTCAAAACTCAAGGGAGACGTTTGATTTCGCAGACAGTTCCTCACGCTGATTTTCTTTTGTTGCAGTTGAAAACCCAAACCATTGTGAATTTGCTCAGCTGAGAGATTTCCTCATCAGGTACGATAGTTTTTTTCAATTAAACCCAAAACGTGCTAATCATTAAGTTCTATTAAAGTGATACCCCCCTTATATTAAATCCAAGATATGTACTCTCTCTCCCTCTCTGTCTATCTCTCTCTCAGGTCTCACCTCCAGGACTTGAAGGAGGTCACCCATAACATTCACTATGAAACCTACCGTGCCAAGAGACTCAACGAGAACGGAGGTCTGCACCCCATATCCTCCAATGACACCCAAGAAAGCAACCTGTAATCAGTCAGGAGATAATGCAGACAGAGAGTGAGAACCAAAACAGTGCAATGAAGCTGATAGATGAATCTATATTATGTCATCATGGCATCACTGCATGCTTGGAGAACATTTATATCTGTGTAAATCAGTGTCATTTAATCATCTCATTTCTTCTAATTCCAAACCCCCACAACCACATCCTGAACCGTTCAGTCATCCCCAAGCATATTTGGATGAAAGGACAGTCCCACCCAGAGCCCCTTATAGCCATTAAACCAGACGTTTTCTCTACTGCCCATGCCTTGTCATTTTCTCCTCGCCCAGGTAGTGTAAGTTAATGAAGTGCCACCGCTAGGTTTTTTTTTTTTTTCCATGAGGCAGGTTTTTAAGTATATCATTAAATCCATTTTAGTATTGTGGACCGCCCGAAGTCTGAATTCAGACAAATAATAATGTGTTCTGATGATGAAAACTTTAGTTGCTTTGTAGTTGTGATGCATGGGTCAGCTCTGCAGTCACTCACAGCAGACTGCTTATTTTTATTCTCAGCCGCAACTGCTCATTTGAAAAAAAAGAAGCCCCGTGGCGTTGCTGTCAGGAGCACTTTAGAAACATTACAAGCTCTGCTTTTGTCTTTTATACACACCCTCACCATGCAAACAAATTCCTCTTCTCTATATGTTTGATTTTTTCAATTTGAAATGAATTTGTTTGTGTACCCGGATACTGCATACCAAGACGAGCGATAGCTGAAACACTGGTATCAGTCACATATGAAATGCAATTCTGTGGGCGTCGGCGTGCGTGTAATTGGAGAGTCAACAGGATGCATGAGTGCACATGGTTCAGATTCCACGATTCACCATAATGGCCCAAACACAAACTGAAATGCTTGAGACAATACAGCTTAGCAGGCTTTGTCACACAGCAGTGGGCATAGAGGTAAGACCTGCTGTCCAATGCAAATGATCCATTGCTGTGCTCGTTTCCATTGGCTGACCGGGCTCTTGCAATGGCGTCAGAGAAGTATTCTAAAATAGATCAGCTACAGCAGTGGTTTTCTAACTTTTTCTCCAGGGGCGACATTTTTGAAAGTATTTTTTCTTTGGATTCAGACTGACTTTTTGGGCTGTTGTGCAGGCGAACTGGACAAAATGTACTATTCCACAGGGCTGTAGTATTTAATTCAGCCTATTGTACATTTCAGATTGCTGCAAAGGTGTAGCACAGGCAATAACTGAGAATAACAAAAAACATCAGTTTTGATTTTCCTACAACCTACCCCTTTCTTTGCACAGAGTTTCTTATTTATTAGGCTAGGACAATCTAATGTCTCTATCTGACTTATGGGCCATTTGTGAAAAGGATGTTTTCTGCCCTAAACCCAACTGACCTGCAGGTGTAACCTGTGCATCACCACTGCATAGAAGATGACAGTTGAACTGAAAACCCATATATTATCATTTTCTTTTCCCATGTTGATGTCTTGTGCCAAGCAGAACATTTGTAAGCAATTGAGAGCTCTGACTCTACTGTTTGGAGACCAGTATTTTGTGCCAATGAAATTTTGAGATGGACTTCCTCCCCTCCACCACTTGGTGGCAGTGCGCTGCCATATACAAGGAGTGACTCAGTAGACCCAGATGGAGGCGCTCCAGTCTTGTTCCCTTCTCAGACATTCTGATTGGCCAGATGGATTTTTAGGTCATTTTCCACATATCTATCCAAGCCAGTGTTATTTTCTGATGAGGTGTACAGGGCTTGGGTCCTCTGCTGTTATCAGTAGTAACTATACTGGGAGTCATATCTATCCAGATCAGGTTTACAGGAAGTCTTTAGTGACATTAAACAAATAGTATGCACTCAAGAGTACCGGTGTAATCATTCCAAATGTACCAATTTATTACTTGTTAACATGTTTACCAAGTTTTCTTCAGGAAATTTACATTTATAGTGTTTTGTTATGCACTGTTTTCAAGAGAGCACAATATCCCCATATTCAATCTGTCAATATTTATCAGTCCTTTTGAGTTAAATTGTATCTTGAATGGGTCCCTGACCCCCCAACACATTTTATACAATCATATGTATGCGTATGTTTGTTTGATATGACAAAATATGGTGTCTGCAAAGAATAATTGTAGTTGTCGTGTATTTTAATGCCGTCATTGGTTTAAAGGAGCAATTTAAACAATATTACGGATCAACTTTCTCACTGTTTTTACTCAGTGTTTATAAGTGTGCATGCTAGTAGCCATGTAACCTGTTTGCTCCAGACCTACAGCCAATCAATTCACATATCACTGCACCGTTACATCAAGTCATCAACTATTTCTGAATGTGTGATGTGTGTACAGTACTCTGCTAAATCATCAGATACAGCACTGCTGTCTTAACCCGTTTAACTAAACTCTCCCGCCCGCTGTCCACAGATTACTCATCTCTTTGAATATCAGTAGTACTTCACAATGTGAATTTAGTACCCACTCTTCTCAAAGCTGTTGAGATGCATTGAGATGTAATTTAAAGTGTTATATTGAGTTATTTATACATTCATGTTTTATTTATTGTAATTGATTCTTTATTTAATAAAGGTACATTTCCATGTTTTCGAAATGTTGCGCTTGTCTGAACAATCTCAAATGAATTTAGATTTTAGTTTCTATTTGCACCATTAATGTAGCTCTGCTCTTGCATTATTTGACATCAAAAAGGATTACTATATAAAATCATGAAATACTGAATTTACTGAATTGAAAAATAGGAAAACATTGATTCCACCAGAGAAAGAGCCTTGAGGCAAAAGTCGGTTTCATCTGCCTCATTAAAACAGAACAAATTGATTTTTTTTTCAAGAGCTAAAATCTTTCATTAGTTTACCACCACATTGCAGCACATGGACACTAGTATCATGCAAGAATGTACAATCTGCACTACAGCTTTCACCACGGTCATGGAAATAGTATTGGATTGTTTTCAGGAGCTTGTCTCCCATCAGGGCAGATGTGGAAGATATGATGACAATCGCTACCACAGGACCTTGTTCAAAACGGCCGCTTGGCAAACTAAACAACAATCTAAAATGTGGCAGGATGAAAACCATGCAAATCAAGAAGAATCTCTGTTATTAAAAGGAAACTATCTGACAAAAGACTTTACATGGATGGAGTCCTCAATATTTGAGACGCCAGTTAGGATGTTACGGCAGTATCAGAGTTACAGTGTGTGTAGAGAGGTTAGAGGTCCCAGTTGAAGTAATGTTTTGGTGCCTGCAGTTGCTGATGCCCAGCTAATTTGGCCAGGGATAGTAAATGAAATACTCATAATAAAGGTAGCTTAATTCTGATGTTACGAACTGAGTCCCACCCTCTCTTCACAGAAAAAGCAATGATCCGACATGTCCTGTCTGGTACATGTGGCGCTATACCCAAGTGAAGTGCCTTGTAGCACCATTTGTATTATTAGTACTATCTCATTACGACTCTAGCAACGACGTTGTGCTCTGCTAGATATCAAGCATTTGAAAAGCAATGTTGTGTTTGGAAAATGAAGATTTTATCTGTAGCTTGCAGGTATCTAACAGGAAGCTAACAGCCAATGTTGTTCTCTCTTTGCCTGTCATTATTCTACCTTGCGGTTTCTAACCCTCCCAGAATGGACCAATTAAAATCATGCCTCATTTCTTTTGTTCTGTTCAAATTACATGACATTAACTGGTAGAGCTCCAAAATACACACATACATACCAAGCTGATAGACGAGCTTGATTTATGTCCTGATGTGTATATAGACACACCCAAAACTGGATTATAAAGCCAGCTCAGGTAAAACAACCTGCTCCAACCTGTAAATTGAGTTTATCCCACACTTGCTTTGAACTATCTCAAACTTGACTTGTACATATTTCCTGATGAAAACATATTCAGGGCTAATCTTAAAACAACTCGAAAGAAAGCAGTGAAAGTTACTATTAGTAGCTAGTTCAAAGATACTTGTACTCATTTCTTCATTCTTAGTAACCATTTGGTTAATACTATTCACTTTTAAGGCAAGTTGTGAGTTGATAGGCACCAGAACTTTGTATCGCCTTCAAGTTTTGTCAGTAATAATTAGTAACTAATCAAATTATTAGGAGATCAAGCCCGATAGGGTTAGCACCATAGTGATTTTGTTCAGGTTTATTATTAGTGTTAGTGTTATTATTGGATGTTCAAACCTCATAGGGGTTGAAATAATATTGTTTTCATTCAAGTATTTTCATTTCATAGATGTAACATGGTAGAGGGCTGTAACTTTGCATGATAATCATGTGCATATGCTTCACAACATATTTTACCCCCATGCCCCCAGGCCACAACTCTCACACTGGTGTGCATATCCAGCTACACTTGTTCTACAACTTTGCCTCAATACCATCAAGTATGCCATATTGGATTTTACATCACTTGAGATTTTTTTTTAAAACTTTTTTGCCAAAGGCTTTATCATTCTTTAAGACCAAACATGGTACACAGCTTTAAGGGAGTTACAGAAATGATCTCTAAATCGGCCCTACCAGATGAACAATATGGCTACTGTAGTCAGGAAAATCAACAGGAGTAAAGTGTGCTATGTCAGGACACGCATGTAGAGGTTGTAGTAAAATGTAATAAAGTCTGGGCCAGGATATGTTACGATCAACACAGGGAACCCAAATGCAGAACTCAGACTCAGGGTAGAGAATGAATAAGAGGAGGTTTATTGATAAGGATTCCAGGGAATGGGGATGGAAGAGGGGAAGAGTCCGGCAGGCGAAGGCAGAGGGGGAAAGGAGTGCTGATGGCTGGTGAAGCATGGCGGAGCAGGAATGAGGGCTGGATGTGAGCGTGGCTGATGAGGCTAACCACCAACCTCTGCATTCGTTCTCAACAGTGACTACACTACGCTGACACTTAAGGTGGCACTTACACACCCACTCATTTCCACTCTGAATGTGCAAAAATCTATTTTTTCATGGTGGACTCGTCGGTGGGTGGTCTGAACGACAAATCAACGACATCGGTATACACACAATGCCAAAATTCAACATAAGGTTATTGGGCTATGGGCATAACTAAAAAAAAAGCAGTGGAGCGATTGTGAAGAGATTGTCATGTGGATTGAATATCAAGAATCATCATCTGTGGAATGGACTACAACTTTCTGCTTTGTCTGTAGACTTTATTACTTTTGAGCTATTGAATTTCATTTCCTTTGAGAATATTCTATATTCTAATATGCCTATAAATGTCTGCACATGTATAAGCATAATACAAATACAGTTTAAAAAACAGCCCACACAAAGAAGGCAGAATAAAGGGGAGAAGTACACAACCTATCAGCATTGCCATGGATAAGGTAACTAAGCATAAATCCTCCACGTGCCTGCTGATACAGCCAGGCAGGAGAGAGTCAAGACCGGAGGAAGAAAGAAGAAACAGTAATAACTCTGGAATGTTGACTGGACTTGCTCTTCTAATAATGACAGAGCCACTCTGCTAAAAAACAAGTTACCAAAAAAAGTTATAAGCCAGTTTTGTGGGTTTCAAAATAATGGTTATGTGGTGAAATGAATCACTTTCCTTCAAAAATATTCTCTTTCAGTTTTCATTCCATTATGTTTGTTGCCTTTCCACTTGAAAGAAGTATTAGGCCCTATTTTAGTATGACAGGCCAAACTACAGGATATGTAGTTTGTTCTCTGCTGTCCTCTATTAATGTTTTTTGTTTTTGATATGTAACTATGTTTTTCTAATGTTAAAGTTTACCTGCACAAAAAGAATCTTCTGGAATTGTGTTGGGACAAATTTCACATGAAATCTAAAATGTTGTACCTTGAGCACACCAAAGGTAATAAATGGCTGGAATGACTGGCACCAAGGTTTATGAAAACAATGAGGTTAACTTCAAGATCACTGTGCCAATCCAACAGTCCTCGCAACCACCCAGTAACACCCTAGCAACCACCTAGTGACACTCTAGCAACCAACTAGTAACACCCAAGCAACCACCTGGTAATACCCTAGCCACCACCAGGTAACACCCTAGCAACCAACTAGTAACACCCTAGAAATACCCTGGCAAGAAGTTATCCACAATCTCAGAAAGTGGGTGAAATTGACAAGTAAAGATGAGGGAAATATGAAATTTCCTGACAATGGAATTTGGGATTGAACCAGATTGGCCAATCTAAAGGTCCATATCTCTTGACTCAGGAAACCACAAAAACATCCGTGTGTCATAGATAGCCTCGTTGAAGGATTTATGTGAGAAAAGCAGATTGGAATCCGACAAACAATGCTTCAGATACAGGCTCTAGTGACTCTAAAAAGGGGGGCAATGTTCCATGATCTCATGGGAGTTAGCCTTTATGGTTACGGAGTGGCCCTGCTGCAGAAATAAATTCCCACAGTGGAAAGACCTGTTAATGACAATGCAAGTGTGTGATCCAAACTTTGTCGACATAGATCAACCCTTGAAAATGTAACTCCACCAGATGTATTGACTCGAGCGCAGGACTTGTGTAAAAAAACTCGGCTATGATAGTAGCTACATATGTTGATGGGATGCTACCTGGAATTAAAGAGAAGGTCATGTTGGATGTAGGGTGGAGAGAGAAAACTCTCCCAGAACTAATTTGTCTGAGTGGAGCCAGTCTCATTTTTCTTTTTAACTAATTCGAGTGGCCTGTCATCACGCTCAAACACTTGACGGTGTTAAAGAGGTAATGCAACATAAATTGATGGCTGCGCAAGTGTCTCACTATGTTACAGGCTACGGCAGAGCAGGACATGGAAGAGGTGGCTACGATGGCAGAGGGAGAGGCCAGTATCTAAGAGGGAGGAGAAGAGGCTATTACCAATCTCGCCACTTCTAACAACAACAAGGCTGTCTTCACTGTGGACAGTTAGATCACTGGGTGAGAGACTGCCCCCTGAGGATGCAAGATTTTCCTGCACTCCCATCACCTCATGAGGCAAGTGTACAGTACCACCAAATCCTATCAATATGCAGAACCATCCTCCTCCTCCTAAACAAAGCTTTCCTGGTAACCACTAGGGCCGCCAGGGCATAGACACCGATGTCACAATTGTAAACCATGCATCGTTGCTGAAAATTGCTGATGCTGAATTGGAGCCAAAACTAACATTAGATGTAAACGGTGTACCAGTTCCTTTCTTTGTTGACACTGATGCTCCTCTTTCAACTCTAAATCCTTCCAGACTCACACCCTCTAGCAAAATAATTCAGTGTGTGGGTGTCGTCTGGTGTTCAACTGCCCCACGTTGCTTCACTTATTTATCTCATTTGTTCAAATAAAAAGTAGGTAGCTAACTTATTGCACTTTTACTTTAGCACTGGTTCTGCTCTTAGATGCTTGTTTAGGAAGGAACTGCACTTATAATTTCTGGTGACTAGTAGTTCCTTTCCCTACCTATGTTGAATGCACTTATTGTCAGTCGCTTTGGATAAAAGCGTCTGCTAAATCCCTGTAATGTAATGTGTTGCCCTTCCAAATCTTGTTTCTAAACCTGCGTAGTGACTTTTCAGATAATGGAAATTAATTTTGTGATAGTCACTCTTTTCTGATGTCGCCAACCACTCCTGTTAATCTGTTGATCTGAGATATATTGTGCAAGATGAATTGTACTATCCATTGTACTCCAGATGGTATTTACTTCGATGTGCCTGATCACAGCGCCTCAGAGGCTGTGACCAGGGGTTAAAGTGGGATTTGGCAGGTGGGGGAACTCTAAGAACAGGGAAAAATGACTCACCTGAAATAACTTGCTGATTTGTACTGTGAGCTCCGGTGGACTTGTTTTCTTTGTGGACAGGCTATGTGATCAGCGCTGACCTTCTTTTAAGCACCCATTTCTTGACATATTTTTCTGGATTTTTCGTCATGGCTGCTTTCCAACCCCTAGCCATAGTATAAAAGTGGAATTTGGCAAGTGATAACTAAAGAGCATCATCAGCTTAAATTCAAACTGATGACTGCTACCCTTGACCTAACCTAACAGTGACCATGGATACCACAGCCTGCCCTGCACCAGGCCAAGTTAGGCCATAACTGTACGTAAAACTTTACCACAATACTGCAAACTACCCAGTTCCATAGCCTGCACTTGTTTAAACTGTCCAGTATTCTCACAAAGCCTTTCAATAACACAAAAATGATGATCATTTCATTTATTGTCAAAGACATTTCACAATATGAATTAACCAGATAACTTCAACGACACATCATGTCAATAGCCACTGTGCAAGCTTTACATTTCTTCCAGTTTATCAAATGTCATTTGCTGAGCAGTCCTTATCTTTGAAAATACTCTGTCATCTAGCTGAACAGATAGCCAAGTTGCACATAAAACAGCTTGTGTGTTT
>OOFE01036262.1:0-12955 GCA_900323365.1 Monocentris japonica | reverse complement strand
TTTCACCCCCCCCACACACACACACACACAGACACTACAATAGGCAACTTGCACATATTTCCCACTTGCACCTTATTGCACACATCTCTTGTCTTGTTATATGTGCTGACGCAAGCACACTAATTAGCAAATGTTAGCTTTGCTGTATTAGGGAAACATTTTAAAGGTTACGTCCCATCCCCACTACCTGCTGTGGCCTTGCATGATTTAGTTGGAAAAACAAAAAAAGAGTATAAACCATAAACCAATAAACCAACAAGTCTTCATCAATCGAAATTCAACCAAATGTGTACAGATCTAGCATAACTAGCTCAATGTGTCTGAGTATAGCCAAACTGAATCATGCTAAACATGTGCTACAACTGACCCTAACCTCCCCTACATTCTGTATCAGGAAACTGAAACTCTAACGTTATATATCACACGCAGGCAATTGGCAAATGTTTGATCAATATATGGCCGTTTGACTAATTGTGATTATATATTAATTAGTTCCAGGACGAAGAAAAAAAGGGAAAAATTAATGGGAACTAATGGGAACTGAGCCTGGAGTACAAAGCGTTTGCACAACCGCCTGGACAGCACTTCTCTAGTCTGGACTTTCAAGATGGACGCGTTCGCCTAGATAGGTTTCTGTTTCCTTTTCGAAACCAAGTATGCCAGCGCGATTAACTTAATCAGGAGATTGTGAAGATACAACATCACGCGGTTTTATTCATACGAAACGACAAAAGTGGATTTAACTGGATGTATTTCTCGTGGGTTTGTTGAAACGTTAAATGTGTCAACTTCCTGGTTGTCGCAGTAGTATGTCTGTACAAACCATCGCGAATGCGCAAGTGACTTTGAAAAGATTATTACATACCAGACATTTGGGAGTTCACGGTTCTGCTGGCATGTTTAAAACGATCGACAGGAGTTTTCAACGAAAAGCAAAGGGACAACCACGGATTTCATAAGTGTTCCGCCATGGAAAACAAGAATGGTAGTGGTGCCTCGAACAGAGGTGATCCGCTTTCCTGCCCTCGACTAACTTTCACTTTAAGCTTTAAAATTAGCCTTATTTGTGGATTGTGGTTAATTTTTTTTGCAAACTAGGCCTGAGCTAGAAACCACACATACATACACAGACATAGGCTACACTATAATAGGAAAGAAATCGTATTTAACAGGTTTGTTCCCTCTCTAGGCTTATGCAATAAGTAGAAAACCTTTTTTTTCTAGGGTGAAGCGAGAACATGTTGAACTTTGCTAGTATCGATAGGATTTCGTGCACATTATTATCATCTCTCTTTCTCCACTATTAGGTGTTTTGGTACCCCTGTCAGAAAGTTGCGACATATTTTCCAGCAACATTTTGGCTCCACTTCAAAACGCATATTTATATGAGGAGTCAAAGAAGTCTTTCAGATACAAATCAGCCTTCTTGATCAAGAACCCTAAACTGGAGGAACAGGTTAGTCAGTGTTTTATAATCTTATTTTTTGTGTCCCACCATTTGATTTATACCCACTTATTAAGATGGCTGTACTGTAATTTGATCTTTAGTGATTTTTTTTTTTAAATAAAGTATGATTTATGTTTTGTTTTTTTCAATGTTATTTTCAGATGGATTGAGAGTAGTCTTAAGAATCAAAGCAATTTGGATTTCATGCTTTTGTTCTTGTAAAACAAATGACAAAAATTAAGCCACTGTTAATGTTAAATGAATTGGAGTCATGCCATTCTCAATCAACAGCAACCCTGCGTTTATAATAAACAAGAAGGGTTTTGCTAAATATTTCAAACATTTGCTTGTCCCCCCCACTAGTTTGCATTCATGGAGCATTAGCAGTAGGTATATTTATCTTTAGGCGACTTTAGTTTGTTTAATAATTCTCAGAGAACCAAACCACACATTCCAGTTTATTCTGGTTCTTGAACTTCTGTAAGGGCAAGTAATACAAAGTAAAATAATATTATGAATTCTTTAATATTATGAGTGAAACCTCAAACATGAAATCAAATGACATTTGTCTGCAATCAGTTTCTGCATTTTTATATCAGTACCAGGCCTTCCGAGCAAAGAGAAGGGATGTAGGATACTCAGAAGAGGAGCTGAAAGAATCGTATGGGTTTTTGCTGTTTGATGATGTAAACAAGGTACAGAAAAATAACTAACTAATACATTAAAATATAAATGTTCCAATTAATGTTGCTTGTATTACATTTTCATTTTTCTTTGTTTAAAGGCTAATAGACTGGGAGAAACTGGTGTCCTCACTGGAAGCAGCACATGCTCAACTCTAGGAGATCCCTCTAAGGGTAAATAGTGTTTTTGATTTTGTTTCCAAACTGACACTTTCAACCTTGCCAACCCACTTCCTACCAGTGGTCCGATCACTATGGAGTCGACACACAGTAGTGAGTACGGTAAGCACCGAAAAAACAAGAGGTTTCTGTTGAGAAATCCCCTAATTATTAAGGCCTGTATCCAGTCAGTTTTGTACCATGTAACTTCATATGTGAATTGCAGTTTATTAAAGCTTTAACTAAAGTTAAAATTGCATTGTTAAGCTATACACAACGGGCATTATTTAAAATTAAATCAAATACATGCTCTGGCTCAATTGTGTAGATCTGTTTAACTATTTGGCAAAAAATCCAGTGTGCCATTAATGGATGCCTGCAAAAAGTGAAAAGATCAGCAGTAGATTCTTACCAAGCTAAGGAATGGTCCGTGTTGTGTGTCTGGTGTCCCCCTGATTTTGAAAGTGAAACTAAGGTAAACAGCTATATGAATGTGTAAAAATGAAAGTGGAAGAAAGACATCTAATGTCAAACAGAAACTAAGTTAGCCGACAGCAAAGCATGATATAATGTGCGTTGGAGACAGATAAAAGGAAGGGGCATAACACACCAGTAAAGCTAGCTTCAGCCTAATTGTAACATTCAATTCACTTAAATTTCACAATGTCAGTTATTTATTACTAAAATTCTAGTGTTTTCTAGTTTTTTCTTGTTGTACATGAACCTCAAGTTTAAATTGTTATTTCTCTAGTCAAGGTCAGAGCAGTCCCTAGCCTTCCAGGTGGGAGAGGTATGGGAAATGGATTAAGTTACCTATAACTGTACTGTTGTCCCTCTGCCCAGCCTAGACTGTGAAAACTGTGGCAGTTATCAGGTAAAAACATTGGTCAAAGTCCTTTTTTCTTGAGTTGTTTTGTCTCTGAACTCAAGAACTCCAGTGTTTTGTATGCAATTTAATATAGCAGTATCACTTGGGGACAGTCTTAGTTTTGGTTCCACACCCGTACTGTTTTGGTTTCAGGTATTGCTGCAATACTACTAAAACAAATTTCTTTGGATACTTTCTCATAATAAACACACAAGTTCCAAACATTAGGACCACTTTTTTTATCCTGTAAAGGGTAATTTGACACAGTTACACTTTTTTTCCCCTCTAACGTAATTGGTCATTTTCTTTGCTTTGGCAGCGCACTACTGCTGAATGAATACAAAGGAAACTCTGAACTCATCAGAACAGTTTTTGGGTGTTGGGTCCTACATTGAGATTTGAAAACATTTGTTTTCCATTGGAGAGAGAACGGAACACCCCTCATTTCTCTTACCAAGCAACTGATTCATCTTCTTGAATGTGCATTAGGAAGTTTTTGCAGTTTCCCCTTTGACTAAAACTATTTTTTATTTATTTCCTATACAGTTGCAAGAGTAAGCTGACACAAGCAGGTTGATCTACTGAAATTAGATTGTTAGAAGGGTAGTCTAGTTGGTTGTATGTAGTAATAGAATTTTCCAGTGTTCTCTGCAGAAATCTATTTTGCAGATAATTTTGTATTGTAGTGGCTTATAGCTCAAGGTGGATTTGCATGACCATGATTGCATTTGGTCCACAGTCTGACCTCTGTTTGGAACATACACATAACAAGCTTATCAAAAGGGCATAGCAGTACTTTGAGTGCTTTGCCGTTCATGATTATGTAAATAAAAAGATGGAGGCATATAGGTCTTAACTGCCACTATGTCACTGGATAGATGTCCTCATCAATAGGTTTCCAGGAGTGTCAACCATATTTTTATAACATTTTTATTAAGCTCTTGACTTCTGACAGTTTAACTTTTGGCTTGAAAACTCTTGTGGCTATGTGTAGAGAATTGCCTTTCTGGATTATGGCCTATTGTAGTGTATATAGTGTTGTTCCTAGCAAGTTCGGCAGCATGAATCATGTTGTTTGCACAAGTCAGAGTGCAGTTGAACGTAACCTAAGAACATTCACATGTGATTTTAGTGGATATGGTACAATGTGTGATTGATGAGTGAATAATTGGCGCTCTGATTCATGAAAATAGTTCTCAAAGGTGTGGTCTGCATCCCTGCCAGTTGTGTCAGACTGACTTTTCAAGGACTTGTTGCTGTGTCGATTGTTCGGGAGACTCCATGAAATGTAGGACTTATGAAGTTAAGCAAAGGGTTTATGCATTTAAATGCTTAAATGTGTCCCTAAAAACTGAGACATTGTCCTCCATGTATTTACCCTGATGTGGAAGCACATTTATAAGTGAGCAGTCTTTGTTTACCCAGGTGTGTACATATCAAAGTACTCTGACTGTCTGGACCTCAACCGCTGGTACCATGGGAAATCTGGCTACATTGCCATCATCAGGCTGACAAAGGTATTGAAAAAGGGAAATAGTGAAATGAGTGTGGAGATAGTTGGATCATTGTTTTTTCTGCTATAAAGCAAAACATCTTACTTTGTGATTATCAACAGGGTAGAGTTAAAGAGGTGTCAGAGAACTACACCCCGAACTTGACTGCACCCTCTGTGGGGTTTGACTGCCACGAGTCAAAACAGTTGGCTGCGGTATCGGCTAACACCAGCTCCTTTCTTGCCTTTGAGAGATCCCAGGTGAGATCCTAACACTCTCCAGGCTCAGCTACCTTTGCAGAAAGAGGGAGTGTACATTAACATCTGACTGTCATGATGTCAGCAGCAATTATAAGCAGTGTTAATTGTCACAGCATTTTTATGTCCTGGCTCCATGGTATGTGGTATGCAGAACATTATGTCGTTGTGGTGCCGTTTGTCTGTGTGTAGAGACACATTACACATAACTCAAGAACATGATAGAAACTTCATGCATGTATCACAGGTATTATGGGGCACCTCGCTGCACACCATTTCACATTAATGAGGAAAAACTGAATCTGCAATAGTTCCTTAATGCTTTAAGATAGAGTTCGTATTAATACCACCCATGTGTTGAAGAAAACTATGTTGACAACTATGTTGGCCACTATTTTAGTGTTAATTACATTTGCTAAAGTTAATAATTTTCCTATTTTTCTTCCAAATCTACACTCAACCTTATAAAATGTTTAAATTATGTGAGAATGTCGGACACATTCAATTTAATCAGTCAAGTACAGGAAAATAAAAAAACATCATATTATAGTGTCGATAGCCAGAGACTTTACCACAATTGTTTTCAAAACACTGAAGGGAAAAGGCAGTTTGAAGCTCAGATAGTGAGGAGATAATTCTGAATGGTATTACTATGATATACTGTAGTAGAATGGTCAGAAAAACTTTCAAAAATGTGGAAATATTTCTGCTTTTTTTTTTCCAGTCATATTTTTGTCAATACTAGAATGAAATTAAATTGATCCAAATATTGTCATTGGATAGAATATTAACTTATCATTGTCTTTGTTGACAAAATGCAAGCATTTTAGTCATTAATTGTGTGATGAGATTAACACTGATGAGTACAAACAGTCTACCACTGACCATAGCGACTTCAGTGGAAAACATCGCCCATAGCTGTATCACTGCTCAGAACTTTTTTCTTTTTTGGGTCTTGCAGTATTACATGTATGAGCTGCTACATGATGGAAATAATGGAACGGCTCAATCTCCCAGCCATGCCTGTCCATTTGCTATAGTATCATTTTCATACGCGGACACCAAGGCAACACCTTCAGAACTACAGGAGAGGAGGTACTATAGCACTACAACGATACATACTCTGCCCTCTGTGTTTTATAGTGAATATGGCACACCAAATACATTTTCATCCAAGTGGGGAAAGATTAATTGTTTCCCAATTTCTTTTTTCAGTGAGGAGGAAAAAACAGGTAGGTAATATTTAATGGTAAACCCAGTAGGGTGTTCTTTGTATTTATCATTTGAAGGAAATATGATAACCACCATCAGAGCTACATTCTATATCTTCTGTGAGCTGCTTTCTGTCAGCATATACTCTGTACCCTTCTTGCTGCTTTTGTTTTTGCAACTTGCCAGTCTGCCATAAGAGGTTTTTCATGTGTAAGCAAATCTGAAAACATCCAAATTGTATCAAATGAAAGCAAGAAACAGCTCATTGGGGGCCACTGTTTGAAGACTGTCATCACTACTAATTTTACAGCAATAAATCGATAAAATCCTACACGTAGTATCTCTTTTAAAATGATTGTCAGTAATTTGTGTGAGGTGTCTACATACTTAATTAACTACAAATGGACCATGTATGGATATATATACATCATTTCTGATAGTAGCTCTATGTGGTAATGTGATTCCAGTGTGCCATTATTTACCCTGGAAGGGTCAGCTCCAGATCAGCTCTCATTTCTATGATGTTGGGCTGAAGTCCACAACAGGGGCTTTGATCCCTGCAAAACTGTAAGTTGAATGTGAACCACACAAAATACATATTCTTAATTGAAATATCTTGAATTGAAATATCACATAACTGTTATTTTTTATGCTTTGTTTTATGTTGCCATTTCAGGCCAGCAGTGATGAAAGCTGACCAAGCCATTTCCATGTTAGATCTGAGACAGTTGGTGCCAAAGGCTGTCTTTGAAACCTACTTCTCTGGTGAAGGTATGTTTTCAGGATGTAAAAAAAAAAACATTATTAAGCAAGGGTTATAGGGTTAACCTAGACCGCCCACTGGTTTACTAGTGGCTAGGTGCCTTGCACAATTTACCATGTACACAGGGAGACCCGACTGATATCAACTAAACAAAGTAATAGATTGTGTTGAAAATCACATTGCAACACCCACAGTTACATAACCAATTATGAGTTGTACACATTTTTCTAACTTTTGAGAGAAAAAACTTGGTTACAAGAGTGTGTACTTACGGAACTACATTTCTCATTAAATGGCCTCTCTTCACCGGAAGGAGCGTACCAAAATTACTGCACTTTTTTTCTGGGGGGGTGACAGTGTACACCAAAGACCATGACTAGGCCTAGTGCTAGCTATAACATTTTCATGGTGCAACGTTAGCTAGCAGGTTTACTAGCAAGCTCACTTATACACCAAAGAAGGAGTTCAAATGAGCAATTGTCATTGGCATGTTAGCTTTGCATGGAAAGTTCCCCACTACATTCCAAACTAGGAAGTTTTGCTTTGTTCGTAAATGTAAATACATTTAATCCTAAATTATAGCGATTGAATTCCACCGAAAGGGGAATAAATTTCACTTCAGTCTATAAAATATTTCATAATGGGAACCATACAGTTTGGAGATTGCTTATATCAAATAATCTGCAATGTACAGATAGACAGCAGTGAACCAGGGCCGGGCAGGTATGATGTTGACTTTGGCTCCTTATGGTGGTTTTATAAGTTACCCAAGTTTTAGAGTATATCTGATGAATGTCATAATATCAAGAGTGTTATTAATGTTTGCTGTCTTTCAGTCTCTCTGGATGGCATATACTGCAGTCAGTGTGAGTTGGTTCCCTCTAAGGCAGAGGACTCCTTGCTCTCTCTGCTTACCCAGGAGCTCAAAGAGAAAGATCTAGTGAGTATCTGTCTTTTAAGATTGTTTATTCCCTATGAGTCACAATCAATCTATCCTTGTTATTTTTAATGTTAGTTTGCACTGCGTAATAAAATGTTTAATTTTGCTTATTACTTTATGTCAGAAAACCTTATGACTTACATACTGAATACACCTGTTTTTGTACAGGCTCTTGTGGTTCAACTGAATGATAGTGGCTTTCTTATACTGTTACCTTCTTCCCACTTCCTTACATATAATGGTAAGATATGATGATTTACTCCTGACATACAGTGTGACATGTTCTTGTCATCCACTTGAAACTACAGACAAAATGTACCTTTCTGACTATGACTGTTTGTGTGTGTAATTTAACTTCAGACTAGTCACATAGTTTTTAAATTGTATTTCCAGATACTGGGTCGAGTACAACTGAGGTACTACAAGGCATGTTTGTGTTTCCAGACTCGCGTGCAATACAGAGAGGTGATGACAGCACGTGTTAAATAGTGGATATATTTATTTGATATATAGCTGCACTTTAAGTTTGTACATATTTAGCATTAGTGGCATTCATAAACACAATAGTGGAAATTTAACAGGCATTACCTCTCGTTTTATCATAGACACCAAAGGTGGATGGAAAAAGCCTACCATTTCATCTGAAATTCTTCAGGTTCTGCCAGCATTAAATTATGCAGAAAGTGAAGTGGAGAAAAGAGCTACTGACCAAAGTGAGGAACTGTGCGGACTATTGGCGCAGAATATTCAGAGCTACGCGGCACTGATAAATCCTGGGTTGGCAGCAAGTCCTTCTAGGGAAGTCAGCATCTTTCCTGATCAGTATGATGTGCCTGATGCCCTCAAATACCTCTACTCAGCCCCAAAGTGGACTAACAGGGCATGTCAGAGCTTCAGATCATACATGAGCCAACCAGACTTCTTTCAACTGCCAGTGTCCAGGGCTGTGGAGCTCTTGGCAGCTGGACAAGAGGAGCGAAGAGAAGACATTGATGATGAGGTCTACATCTGTCTGTCTTCTCCCGAGAATACACCAGACACTCCTGCTAGGATGGAGTCAGAGGACCAGCTGGGAAACCAGGAATCCCCTGCACATGCTGAGACAGTTTTAGACTGTCATATGGCAAGGGTTGAGGCACAGGTTGACTCAACCATTATACCTCAAAATGAGGTGCCAGATGATTTGCAGGCTGGAGATACTACCAAAGACATTAAGAAACCTGGCCTGTTAATGGTGACCAAAACTGACATTATTACTGAGACTAAAAATCTCACATCAGGTGACCTCCCAACAGAGTTGATTGTCAGCATTACCTCTGAAGAAGGAACTGCAGGAGTCATTGATGAGAGTCTGAGTATGATCAGTGCTGTGTCAGCAACAAAGCATCATGAGCTTCAGCTTTCCAATTTATCAGCAACCAAATTACAAATGGCAGGTGTCAGCTCTCTGAATGATAAGACTGACAAGGCCAAAACGCCTTTAGATTGCCCTGAGGTCAGTGATCCCACAAAAACACATTGGAGGAAACTACGCAAGGGTCACCCCAAAGGTAGTAAAAAGTCATATAAATCTTGTGTTCAGACTGCCATTTTACAAACAGTCAAATTGCAAGTGGAGGCTGACAACTCTATAAGTGAGAAGCATGATATGGCCAAGCAGATATCAGACCACTCAGGACTGAATAAACCCTTGAAAACTGATTCGCGGAAATTACCAAGGCGTTGTCGCAAAGGTGGAAAACGGTTATCAAAAAGTAAAAGAAAAGCAAGATCTGCTGCAGTTAAACGAGAAAAAGAACCAGACACCACGGAAAGCATCATTTTAACTGAACTTGAAGCTTATCCTCTGAGAAAGAAGACAGAACGATGGGACTTAAAACCAGTCATCACCACATGTGGAAGAATCTTGGTTCCACATGGTTCTGTAGATGTAGCTGATCAGATAAAGTCTTTAAAAGATAAACAGAAAGCTCCAGAAGATGAACAGCGCCCTGGCAAAATAATGGTTGACGCTCCTGTGAAAGCTCTGGAAACAATCGCAATGGAGCAAGAGCCTAGCCCTGCTTTAGAAATGACACTGGAAAAGACAGAGACTTCAAAAGCCATGGATGAAGGCAACCATCTTCAAAACAAAGTTGTCATTCATATTAATCTTGAACACAGTGAGTTGAGACAACCGGATGATGACAATGGTTCAATGAGTTGGAAGCCGGACTCTAAGGACCATTCTTCAGAGAATATAGCTGAGGCAGATGGCACATTTAAGGGTGAAAAAAAGAGTGAATCTTTGCTCAGTAAACTAAAAACAGTTCTTTTAAGGGCAAAGAGGAAAGCGTCTCACCTTATGCCAGAAACAGTGTCCCCAGGTGGTGCACATGGTACAGAGCCTTCACTCAAGAAATGCAAGGTTGACTCAGACATGGATATGTTGAAGAGTAATGATTCAAGTACAGGTGTCCTGGACACCAACACTGGTACTGAGGAAGTTTCACAGGCACTGTCAATAGACCCAAAATTTGCAGAAGCCCTCGGCTTGACTCCTACACAGGTGCCAGATAAGATTCAGAAAACTCAGCCTTCTTCACCAAAGCCTTCTTCACCAAAGCTTCCAGAGAAGGGTAGGATGAAAACACTCGAAAAGCATCAAGACATATCTGCAGAATATATAAATAAGAAATGTAAGTCATATCTCAAAATTGTTATTTGCTTATGCTATTCATACCACAGGTGTGTAAAATGTCTTCATGGTTGTAAATAGTGATTGACATTGATAACTGACTGACCTTGTCTCTCACTTTTGCAACTGCCAATTGTATGCTATAGATGCGCGTTGCAAACCACTAGCTGTGTTTTTATTGCTTTTGCTTTGTCTTGCTTTGCGTTAGCATTTCTGCCAATCTCAAACATCAGCACTCAAAAGTAGCATGATTGTCTTGATAAACCACTCCCTTCATTTGAAAAAAAAAAAAAAATTGATAAATAGCATAATGGGTGGGTGCATGTGGGTGACTAGTTTAGAATTCTAATATACTGGTATAATTGTATTAATTGCTGTCAATATGCTACTTTTATTTTCTGTCCTTTTTCTCTTTTGTCTTCACAGGGTGGTTACATTTTCATACAGCAGCTTCTTTTGCCAGTGAAAAACTCAAATACAAAGTGTCTAGGAACAATTCAGTCAGGAAGAATCTGAAGGAAAAAATGCGCACTTCTTGCTCCTCTACAGATGCTTTGACTTTACTTGCTGACTTGGCACTCAGTGCCAGTAATGGCCAGGTTCCACAACCGCCAGATCCAGCACTTGAGAGAAAACTTGACTCAAGTTTGGAGATGTGTGACCTTACAAAAGACGATACCAGTGCTGAACAAGAGTCAGTTCCTCATGCTCTGCTGAAGCAGCCTGTTCCTAGCCCAATTCTGCCCCTTAAATCTCCTTCACCAGAAGGTCATGTGGGAAACAAGGATGTGGTTGTTTTGATATCTAAAGAACATGCTTACTCATTGCCCCCATCTTCCTCTCTACTGTTGGGTTTGCCAGGTACACCCTTCCAGGTATCCCCATTAAGTGGTTCTGCAGGACTAAGGCAGCATCATCAGAATATGTATGGCAATGGAATTCAAGCCCTACATGCCTTTCTCTGCCAGGAAAGCAAAAGTGGACACAAACATGGAGGTCCAGAATACCTGAAAAAAGACATGGTGCGCAGGAGGAAGTTCGGAAATTCCCGCACCATTGTTGGCAAGGATGGGTCTATCCAAGTTACAAGGCAGTGGAAAGAAAACTATGACTTTAATCTAGACGGCAAGTTTACAAATAATTCTAAGGATAAAACTATCGTCAGAGCCTTGCATGGGTATGTACCTAATGTTATTCATTTATACTGTGAATTTCAGCAGGAAAATATGTGGAGAGGAAAAAAAAAGAAAAATTAATTTATGTCTACACTTGTATGTATCTAGGAGACAGATATGTAGTATATGTTTTAAGTTTGTAATTTTTTTAGTCAAGTTAAATCAGTTATTCAACAGTAACAGTTAATTTTTGTATCTTTGATAGCCCATGGGATTTCACCATTCAGGACAGCAGTGAAGAAGTGCAACTCATTGTCCATATGTGGATAGGTCTGTTTTATAGCCGGTCAACAGCCAGGTTATTTCACATTGACACAAATTTTAAATTCCATACTTCAGAAGAGAGTGATTGTTTGGAAATGTCCAGTGGAATGGTACCAGAACCAACTCAATCTCAGATCAAGGCCAATTCATCTGCAACTTCAGACACATCAATTTCAACAGCTTTGGACCTCAGCAGAAAAGATATACCTGTCTTGAACCAAGGATCTGTGGTTTTGGACCTTTCACTGAGAAACCCCAATGTAGAGGTTGTCACTTCAGATCCACAAGTCAGAAGAAATGAGATTGCTGTGTCTCGTGAACAGACTGAAGCTACTGAAAGCTCTCGAGCACTCAAGCTGTTGACAGGACTACAAGAAGCAAATGCGTCATATCTACATCAAGCTGAAAACCAGGCATTTCAGGTTTGGTTTTAATGTTACTTTGATATTGATGATGTAATTTGTTATACAATCAATGTTTATTATTATTGATGGGATTTTCAGATGGTCGTTGGACCATAGAGCAATCTAAGGACTAGATGAAACTGGAATACATGGTTTGGTTCTCTGGTAATAGCTATACAAACATCAGCTAAATTTAGCCACTGCTAATGCTAAATGAATGGACGACATGGGGGCAATCATTACATTACAGGCATTTAGCAGATGCTTTTATCCAAAGCAACTTACAATAAGTGCATTCAACATAGGCCGGCAAAATAACTACTAGTCACCAGAAATTGTAAGTGCATTTCCTTCCTAAACAAGCATCTAAGAGCATAACCAGTGCTAAGGTAAAAGTGCAATAAGTTAGCTACCTACTTTTTATTTAAACAAATGACTGTAGCAACTCGCTACTACCAGGGTCCGTGACAGACAGAGACAAAGGCAGGAGGGCAGAGTCAACAGGCCAGCAGGCTGTTTTATTGCACATAGCAAAGATAAAGACAGCCTGATCTCGACGGCCGCTCTCCGCGCCGTCGGCTGGCACCCCTCCCTCTGTCCCAATGGGCCAGCT